>PVKH010013026.1:0-16987 GCA_004027955.1 Chaetophractus vellerosus | reverse complement strand
TCTGAAATGGTTGTAACAATGGACAGTGGTTTGTAAAAGTAATTTGATTCTAGTTCTGAGATGGTAACTAAATCTGTCAATAAATGAAAGTGAGTTTATGATCATTTAAATGTGGTAGTATAATATGTTCTTAATGTAGAATATAAATATTTAATTTTTCTTAGTGTGTGAAAAATAAAATCCCCAAAACAAACTCAATATCAAAGATAGAATTTTAGAAACAGGATATGATTCCTACTAGCAGCCACAGAAGTAGCTGATGGCCTGGACTTTTCTTGGACTAGGCCAGTTATCTGGGGAAACTGGTTCAGATGAGTAGTAAGAGCTGTGACTTCCAGGCCACATTTCCAGAAATTGTACAGGTTCCTTCACCAGAAGATCAAGCTTCTACTAGTCCATGGCTATTGAATTTTCTCTTTCTAAATTCAGAGTCCATAAAGATATTAAATCTGTATTTGATGATGTAGAGGAAAGAGAGATATAGGTAGAACAAAGAAATGTACAACACTTTACTGCAAAAAAGCATTCTAAATGTGCATTATATCATTTATTCCTCGCAACCCTATGAGGGTAGAAACTAGAGAAGGAAATTTTATCGAGGGAGAATTTTTTTTTTTAATTTACGGGAGAAACTTAGGCATGGCATCACCCCAAAAGCCAGCTTCCCTATCCTTCCCTAACCTGGTTATGCTTTTTATATGAGAGCATAACAAATATAATTGGGTGATGTCTATACACCAGATCCCGAGGTAGGCACTGGGGAAGTGATGGTGTGAGAGATTGTAGCAGTCCACACTGTGAGGAAGTTATAAGCCAAGAGGGATAAGTCACATAAAATAGGTGAGCACAGTGACAATGCCACTGCCACAAAATGCAGGTGCTTTTGAGAGTCCATTGGGATGATGGTGCAGGGTTCTGTGAGTCTGGAAAGATCCCTGAGGAAGAGTAGAAGTGGGGGACATTCCAGGCAGATGGAAAGGCATGCATGAAGGCTCAGAGACATGCCTTCAAGGAACAGAACATTCAGGAGTACATTCACAGCAAAGAGAACAAAGTCAAGAATGACAAGAATGCGGCTTCAGGGTGGTAGTGTCCATTTTATTTTATTTAATTCAGAATGGAAACTGGATTGCTGGAGAGATGAGTGGCTAATGCAGTGGACAAGGTGGGAAATGCTGGTGGCTTGGAGGAGGGTAGCAGAAGTGGAACTGGTCAAAGCTTTTCAGGAAATGTTTGCAAGGTAGGCTTTTCAGACATGGTGATAGACTAAATATGGAGAGAGGACAATTTAAGAGATAGTTCCCAAATTTCAGATATTTCATGGTGTCTTTGTCTCCTACACATTTGATTCCCTAAAATATCTGTAAGTTCCCAATTTTTTCCCACTGATCTCCACAGGCAGGGGCGGAGTGGGGTGGCTTTGTGAATACAGGATTTGAGGGAGAAGTGATCAAAAGTGATTTAAGCCTTTTCGTATAACTACAACATACTTCTCTTTTTTGCCCCTTGGGGATGAAAATAGGAGAACTCATTGTGAAAGAGCCCAAGTTTCTTGATTTCGAAGTCAGAAATGAAATTCAACTCATCGTTTTAGCTGAATATAGTGGACATAGAGCCTACTGCAAAGTAAGAGTCCGGATACAGGATGTGAATGATAATTCGCCACATTTTGAGCAAAGCTTTTACCAAGCCTCCATGTCTGAAGGCCAGTTCTGCAATGCTCGTGTCATACAGGTAATAGGAATATTTGCTTTGTTTTGTTTTGTTTGCTTTTAAATTGGTATCAATTAATGCACATTGAAATATTCACGATCCTTGTCCAGCACATAAATTAAAATTTAAATGTACCCACAGCAGTGTGTACAATGTTGATGGATTGGATAAAACCTTAGATTGAAGGAGGCCTTGAGTTTGAGTTCATGCTGCCTCTTTATACACTCAGTGCTATTACTGCCCACCTGCCTTCTCTAGGGACTCCACAGAGCACTAGTGCGGACTCTGTAGAGGGACAAAAATAACTAACCTTATAAATGTGTCCAAGTTAGTGGGGAAGTCAGAATGTAAGCATATAATTTAAGTGCCATATAATTAATGGTATAATAGAGGCATGTATTTAGCGACATGGGAGAAAGAGGAAAGAGACACAGATTTCCTGGAGGAAAAGTGTAAGATTTGTGTTAGGTCTTAGAGGGTGAGTAAGCGTTTGCCAAGTAGAGCTGCTGACAGAAGAGCATGGACTGAGGCACGGAGACAAGCAAGAGCTCCAGAGTTCAAGATTTGCCGAGGTTTCATGGGAAAGGCATGGACGCACAGCCGTCAGGATGAGCGCCATTCAGTAAGAAGCCCAGGTCCTGAACAAGGGTATCTGTTCACAAGACAATCTCATGCAGGCTCTAAAGCTACCCATCCTTGAGCGTTTCACCCCCTGCTTCAAGACTAGTGCCCTTTCCCATCAGTGTGGAAATGACTTTTGTATTTCAACTCATTCTGAAACACAATCTTGAACACTGAGAGACTTACAATCTCTTGAGAATCTGCAAATGAAATCAAATATATAACCACTTTCCCACCAAAGTTAGCTACATAGCGAGACATTCCCTGTAGCCTCTGAGATGCCCCTGCTGTGATCTCTTTCTGGGCTAGGTGTGGCCAGGTCATTAAATGACATGTTAATATATTTTTGAAAAGACCTCAAAAAGTTCTTTAATGTGCACCCCACCCCCTTCAGCTGATTATTTAGAAATATGCCTTCTTTTTACTTGAGTCCAGCTCCTGATGCACATGGTCTCCTCTGTTAGTGCAGACAATACCAGGGTAGTCTCAGCTGTCTGGAAGTTTCACCTCTGTGCCCCGAACAGTATTATAGCTATCTCGGATTTCCTAGGCTATTATTGCAGATTTACCGGGCATTATAGCAGCCTAATGGCTCAAGTTGCCAGCCTATTCCAGAAGTGCTGTGTCTTTACTCTGGTTTCAATGATGACTGAAATATTTAAGTAGAATGTGAGGAAATCTTTCAATCTTAGTCATTCCTGCCAATCATTACTGCACCTGTTCAGTAGGGATAACAGATGCCTCCGGTGCCTCTGTGGGGCCTACTTTAGTGTACCAGGACCCCACTGGCATTGTACTTCTTTCCCTGACATGCTGGTGGAGTGGGAGCTAGATTGCTGTGTGGAATAAGTAACAGTGAAGACCCCTTTAAAGCCCAGGTACACCTAATGGGAGACAGCCTGACCCCCAGCACTTCAAGTTATGTCAACTTTTTAGAAGGTCAAGTCAGTGGCAGTTACAAGGAACTTTGTTCTTCCACACTACTAGATCATTTAGCCCCCAGGAAGCTAGAACTGCCACTCTCCTGTGTCCTGTCCAGGTAAACAGAGATGTAGATAGAAATGGGGTCCATACCACTTGAGGTGGTTACTTCCTCTTTTGTTGCCATCACATTGCCCATGCTCTCTCTTTTTGGTTACATCCCCACATACTTCTTATGAGGAATTAACCTTCCTCTGTCAGGTGGCGTGTTGTTGGATTATCAACCAAGACATTCACCTGCTTCCCACCCCCACCCTACCAACGGTGTTGTTCACTGTCAGTCTCAGACTTTTTCTCCCTGGATTTGAATCCTAAGTTGAGGGTCACCAGGACAATGACAAATTAGAGCTGATTGATCTTGATGACAAGAACTCAAAGAAGCTGTGCCTTAGATCCCCAGAGTTGCCCAAGTTCTTGTACTTAACCCGAGATAACATCTCTTTTCTGGCGAAGATAGCCAGAGTGACTATGTGCTGCTGGCTCCCTAACCTTAGCAGATGCACCGCACCTACTATTTGTACCATTTAAAACAAACGCGATGGGTTTTATTCCGACGCTGATGCAGACTGGTTTCTCCTCCCAGTACACTGTGTAGTGTACCCCTCCTGTATCAAAAGGCTGGCTCATGTGCCCTGCATGGGGGCCTGATGGCTCCAAATGGGCCACTCAGGGCCCCCTGAACTCTGGCAGCGGTGTGAAGGATAGATCAAGAGGCTGGAGAGTTAGAAGCGTTAGGAGAGAGATGACAGAGGCATAAGCTAAGGCTGAAGCTGAGAAGACATAGGAAAAAACTACAAAACTTGTAAAAGAAGGCATCAACTCATTCTGAAACACAATCTTGAATACATTGATTTGTTTTATGATTAAAATAAAATGCAGACTAAATAATATATCTCCATGGAAAATAATGCAAAACTTTTGTTTTCTCTGTAACACTACTTTGATAGCTCATCAGGTCAATGATCAGGATCTAACTTTGTTAGCACTAATTCTAGGCCCTGTTTTACTTCTTTAAGGATCACTTTAGCGTTAGACTTTAGTACAATAGAAAAAGTCCATGCATGGCCTATTTTACAGGCAATAATTCAAGCAGAAATCAAAAGAGCAAATGAAAGATTACTGTGAAAGCTTCCTGTACCATTTCTCTCCTTTTCTGGTGCTAGCCTAAATCCCATGTATAGTACTGGAAATTTTCTATTCAAGAAAATTAGGTGAGTTTTTCAAGTATTTTTTCCTACTGTCCAAAATTATAGCTCAAAAATATGTACTGCTCCTGCTGAAAGTTACTTGGAAATCATTTGAACATGTACACAGTATAATTTCCTCACCATCACCCACTTTATTATAAAGTTAAATGTAAGCCTCAGTGGTTTCTTAGTATTCCTTTAATGGTTATTCTTAAAATGTGCTTTACAATCTGTGATTCTTTCATAAATCATTTGTCTGAAAAACAGGCTTAAACCATATTGGAGATAATATTGTTATGTAACAGAAGAATTGGTTCCTCACAGGTTTTTGCTACTGACCCTGACAGTGGGTTGAACGGCCTCATTGAGTATTCCATTCTTTCTGGCAACCAAGGAGAAGCGTTTCAGATTGACCCAGTGAATGGCGTGATAACAACAAATGCAGTTCTGGATTATGAGCTCACCAACTCCTACAGGTTTGTCCAGGAGTCGGAGCAGTTTGAGTAACTATTCTGCTTTGTTTCTTACAATGTTGTTGCTGAGGCGTGACTCACTATTATGCAAGCTAGTTGTAAAAATGTCCTTTCCCTTTTTGTCAACTTAGGATCATTCTTTCTGATATAGTGGCTATGTGGATAGAAGTGATTAGAATAGAAAAACTTTAAGGTCCATTTTAGTTCTAAGATTTTATTAATTTGTGATGCTGTTAAGTACTAAATGAGAGATGCTAAAAAAAAGATCATGCGACATGTAATAATATGAAATAAGGTGAAAGATATTTGTGAAATGCCTAGTAAACTATAGAGCATCTGCAAATGTTTGCTATTACTGTTTTTAAAACAGTGAAGACTGCATGACATTTCTCATTTTCATTCTTCAATTTTTTTGTGGGTACAAAATACAACCCTGTCGTCAAGGCCTTGTTAGAGTAGTGGGTTTTAGCAGAAATGGGTTTATGGAAAGCACACGTTCACTATTAAAACTTTTTGTCTAGAGTCCCTGATGTTCCACCATTATACAGAATTCTATAAAGGAGAGAATGATAGTGCTACAGGTCTTCTAAGTATTTTTAAAAATCAGTGTTACAAAAGCCTAGACATACATACTTTATAGCATCACAGTCTGTGAAAGCAAAAGACTCTAAGGAACCTAAAATGTCCATGAATGGGGACTGCTTAATAAATGATGGCACAACCATTCAATGAAATGCCCTGAAACTGATTTTAAAATGGGTGAGGAATCTCTGTGCATGCTGGCGAGAAGATAGATCTCTGGTATACATGGCTAAGTGAAGGAAAAAATGAGGCATGCTCCAGTGCTTATATGGCATGCCGACTTGAGTAAAAATAAGAGGCAGCACAGCCATATGCTTGGAGAAGTTCAGAAGAAAACACGAGAAACTGATAACTTTGTTTGCCTTTGGGTCAGGGAAACTTGTGCTCAAAGAGAGGCTTGGTTTTCTTACTGTACATTTTAGTGTGCTTTAACTTTGTATTGTATTTTTTAATGTTTCTCCAAAAGGCCTTTCACATACAGCAATGAAATACTAATCCTTATAGCCACTTTACAAGGAAGTTAAAACTGACATTTTCAAGCCACAGAAACACAGTGGCTTGTTCCAGGATCACAGCACTATCTAATGACCAACTTGTGCTTGCACCCTGGGGTTCTGATTCTGGAGTCACACTATTTTCACAGCACAAGTCACCTAGCAGACCTCCTCTTTAGGACATATAGAAGGTATACAAAAGACCATTAAGTGTCAATATTCTGCTCTGCCAAATTTCATGTTTTATAAGGAAAGTGCAGTATACTAGTATGGTTAAGCAGTAAGAGCTGATTAAAATGGAATCTTTTACTGGGTGGATTCAGTTAACCTCTGAAAACCCTTCCAGTTCTAGAAGTTTGATTGTTTATTCCTTTTTGTTAAGTATATTTCAAAATATTACTTCAAAAGTACTTTAAAAGTTTATTGTAGGACCTTACCCTATATTTTCATTCAGATTTTAGTGTAATTCATTTTTATAGCACTTGTATATATATGTTAAAACCTATTCCTGCTACTTTGTTTCTATGGTAATTTTAAGCATAAGACTTACTTTTCTCTCCATAGACTGTAAGTAAATCTCAGCCCAGTTCCTATTTGAATGATTACAAATTCAGAGCTTATTGAAAATCTGCTCTGTGCCAGCAACTAAGCATGTTCTGATTGTAATGCCTTTTTGTTACAATACTCTTTTTATTCAATGGAGACAAATTAGCATTAAATCTTAATTCTTCCAACCTTTTCCTATTTGTTTCATAGTTTCTATGGTCTCAAAATTTAAATTGGTCTCAACATTTAAAAGTGCCCCTCTCCAGTTCCTCGTGAAGAATTTAACTCAAGTCTGATAGAAGCAATAACTGAGAGAAGTTGAGTCTCACACACACACTGGCACAGAGATACACACAGACAACCACACTCAGCCCACACACGCAGGGTGCAGGCAAAGGAAGCCAAGGAGTGCTTTCTCTTCCTCCTTAATGTTTTACCTGACATTTAAGGCCATAGGAAACAGAGGATAATTTTCCCTAGCCTTTAGTGAATGCTTTGGAAACAGTGTCATTTAGCCTTTAACCTCACTATTTTTTTAAATCTTGCAGAATTCATTTATTCAGTGATATATGACATTAATATCATCACTGTATATAGAGCTTGAAAAATATGTTTCAAGAAGAGTTTGTATTTTTCTCTTCTCTTTCAAAATTTGCTATTTATTTTAAACACTGTAATGTTATATTAGCTTCTTAAAATGATTTGTTTGGGAGAGGATGTGGTGGGAAATGCCAGCCTGTCTGTGGATTGAGCCTCTGCTGCTGCAGTCAGCTGGGCTTGTGCCGAGTCTAAGTCAAACTCTGCCTTCTAGACCAGACGAGGTTTGTCTTTATATCTGAAACTGCCCTACTAATTTTGATAGCTTAGAGCTGGATCAGGAATTGACAGCTTTTTTTTTTTTTCTTACTGCTTTTCTTTCCTTCTTCTTGCACTCCAATATGGTAAATCCCTGTGTATGTTATGTTTGTCCTGGAGACAGTAGATTCGCTGGGAGTAGCTTCTGTGCATCTCATGATTGGTAGACTAGGGAAAATAGGCCCTAAACTAGAATGAGCCTGCTCTAGATGTGGTCAGTTTCATTTATAATAGTAATGGAATAGTTCTGGAACATGGACCTAGCTGGACTGGCTACAACTGATATTTTCACAAAGACTGCCAAGGAGCCATCATAGATGACTTGAGTTTTCTCTGAAATTATGTGTAGAATCTCTGCAGCTCTGCCTTCATAATTTTTCATGTGTTCTTCAAGCTGAGAGACCTTTTACTTGTCCATTTATTTCAAAACTGAATAATATATTTTCCTCCATATCAAAGAACACCTCTTTTTCAAACTGACATAGGCATTACATAGACACCTGTAGATGTGATGCTGTGGAAACATGGGTGGTTATGGTTATAGTAGAAAGTCAAGGACTGACACATTCGTATGACAGGGGGTGGGGGGGGGAGAGGCAGCAGAGGGAGAGAATATTATGGGTAGATTATCTTTAGTTAAATATTTCCATCCTGACTGATGTTCATACTACAAAACAAACTTTCCTCATAGAATTATTCCTCAGCCCCAGAAGGGTGAAATTCAAGAGGCTGTCCTACTGATGTCTCAGCCCTGCTAGTGTTGATGGCGCCCTCTGTACTTGGTGAATGGTGGATGAACAGTGATCATTTGCTATTAGGTGGAATTCAAACCAAGAAATAGTTAACATGTATTTTACATTAAATTTTAAATTTAGGTTTGGAAAGATAAGGAAAACTTATCAGGCAAGCTAACAGTGGAAAAGAAAGTAGAAAGTGGTTGACTTCCAAGACTCAGTTCTGTAAAAGATCATCTTGACAGCAGGCTGACTAATGCCATTTCTGAAAGAAAAGTCATCTTCTGATTGTCCACTCGTTTTATTACTCAGTTACCCTCCTGGACCTCATAGTGGTGAGGGAATGAGACATAAGCTAATGAGTAGACATTAAGGTATGATGTATACTTAGTAGCAGAGGCCTGTTGAAAGAGCATCATATAGTGGAGCTCAAGTTTCCAAGTCAACCACACCTTGGGCTTGAATCCTGCTCTGTTATTTAGCACATGTATAATTTGGGCAAATCTTGAGAAAGTAGCTCTCGATATTTATTAAAGAAAATCAAATGAGGCAGCACCCCTGCCCTCAAGGAAATTATGGGAGAGACAGAAAAGCAAATCTTGCAGAAGAATGGGCAAGGTCTTATGGGAATATAGAAAGTGGTGCCTAATTCAGATGAGAGGTGAGTTAAAACTCACCAGATCTGTGACTGTTGAAAGAGTAAGAGGTCTAGGGACCGGGATCCTAGGAAGAAGCCAAATCATAGAGGGCATATTTACATGCTCAGTGCTTGGACTCTGTCTTGTAGACATGTAGGGGCAAAGCAAAGTTTTAAATATGGAGTAAGAGTTTCATATTAGGATTTTAGATAGAGCCTTTTCACTGCAATGTGGGGAATGGGTTGAAGCAGATAAGACTTGCACTAGGGAGATCTTGAAATAAACAAATAACACAGGTAGGAAAGATACAATAAATAATCAGCATTCCAGATAAAATTTATGAAGACCTGAGACTAGGGTGACCAACTTGTACCACTTCTCCGGGGACTTTCCTGAAAGCCCCACGTCAGTTTGCCTGAACTGTCCTCATTAAAAAAAACAAAACAAAACTGAAAGTCCCATCTCATCAGAAACCACTTAGTCCCGCAAATGGGCATGTTTGATCACCGTATCTGAGACTCTGAAGGCAAAACGGAAATGCATAAGAACGCTGATTCAAGTGGCATTTGGGAGGTAAAATCCATGACTCATGTTTACTTGGATGTGGGAAGGGAGGTAAGAGAAAAGCAGATTTTAAAGACAGCAGTGAGGTTTCCAGCTTGATTCATGGGGTTGCTGGTTGTCGCATCATCCAAGAAAGATTGAATCTTTGCATGTAAATTCAGTCATTGGCTTTTTATCTGTACTTTACAGTCCTAGCCAGTCAGGCATCTTTTGTTTGTGTATTCACTGTCTCAATGCCCTCTCTTACTTCTACAATTTTAATTGGTTGTGAATTTGGATCTGAAAGGTATCAATATAGAGCGATCTTTTAGTGACTCTATCTGGTTTTGCTACATTATAATAGAAATACATAGCGATACCCAGGCCATGTGTGGCAGGCCATGTGTGGAGGCAATCTATTTATCCAAAGTACAGGCATTGTTATCCCCCAGTAATGGTCCATTTGTTTGGACATAAACACATTGTGATCCCTGGTAGCTTGCTGGATTTGGTTTTCTAAACATATCAAAAATGAATAACTTTTAAGCTATCATTCTTACAAAACAATTTTTTAAATGATGCCATTTAGAAAATGCCAGGGGGAGAAATAAAAGTAGCTAGTCAGCTCATTTTTAAATTTTCAATTGGATATTTGATATTTATGTTGTTGTTTTTTTAGTTATTCCTGGATGATGGATAACATTCCTTGATTCTTTCCCAAACCAGCTTGATTGTACAAGCTACTGATAAAGGGATGCCCAGGCTTTCTGGTACAAGTGTGGTCAAGATACAGGTGACTGATATAAATGACAATGCCCCAGCCTTTCTCCAGTCTGAAGCAGCAGAGGTTACAGAAAGTAAGTGTAATGATTTGGAATAGTGATTTTGGTTAATATCATCTGCCCTTTATTTCAGGCAGGCACTATATTAAATATGAGTATTAATCTTCAATAATCACACAAGTTAGTTTTTATCTTTTTTTGTCTTCCTTTAACAGAATAGAAAATGGTTGGTCATAAGTTAGATGTCGAATGTCAAAGAAGTTAATTGTTAAAGCTGGAATTTGCATTCTAGCAGTAGGCCAATTTCCAAAGCTTTCTCTACCACGCCACATGGCTCCTTTTTGTGTACAGACATTTCTTCAAAACTGAACCACCTCTAAAGTAGCTTTTAGATTTACTTTAAGAAAAGCCATATTTTTCCTGACTGTGATGAACAATTCTGAAGCTCCTTTGAGAGGCAGCAGTGTCCTTAGACTCAACTTTGTCAATCTTTGCAGTTTATTAATGGCAACACATGAGGTGAATTGGATGGGGTTGCACAAGGTGATCATTTTTTCATCGTGTAACTTAAACTTCAACAATTGCAGAAAAATGTTACCACATCAATGGGAGACGCTGAAAACTTAAAGTTTAAAAGTGATATATCAATTAATTGTAATTGTTTGAATCTGTAGATTAAACGATGGCTCCATAATCTGCGATTTTGAAGTTGTGAGTAATCAACGACTGCACTGATAAAACTCATCCCAACTCTGCACTTGCGGTGGCTAATGTTGGTGGCCCCTTACTTGCCTCTCCCTCTCTTCTTCCACTCATAATATCAAACCCCTTCCTGAAATGTTCCCAGCATTTTGTTATGTTTACTTCTAAACCAATTATAACTATCGCTGCTCCCAGAGGGATAGATTCCAGAAATCTCTATACATAACGATATCTACAAACATTATATTCTACCAATGGACAATTCTCCAGTTTTTCCTCTCACCTATTTGATATATTTGCATTTGATTTTACTGAAGGTACTGTTCTTAAGCACATGAATTACTGTTAAAAATAGCAATGTGCCCAATATTAATACTTCACAAGAACTTGTAATACACTGAATAGGGTAAAGTGTGGTTGGTGCACATCAAGATTGTTCAAGCTTGAAATCTGAAAACTTTTAGTTTCATATACACTGGAAACATTGGGAGTATCTCAGCATATTCTTTCCACCTGTGCCATACCGGTAAGCTGAAAAACAAAGTCCCTTTCACGGGCAATTTCAGCTGGAGAATGCATTCGATACATGATACATTGAGCATGTTATCTATTCTATATTTTTTTGGTGAATAGTATCTGAGATTTGCTTTCATCATTAGTATTACACATCCAGTTGATAATTTTATTTTTTTTATTTTTATTTTTTTAAAAAGATTTATTTATTTTATTACATATCTCCCCTTCCCCCTGCTGCGGCGACGCGCTGAGAGTGGTCACTGCGCAGGCGCGGCTTTCCCCGCTTGTGGGTGGTCTCTGCGTCCGATCACGGCCGGCTTTCAGTTCGCGGGTGGCTGGCTGCGCTCCATCCGCGGGCGACCTGCCCTGCCCGTGGCGGCTCTTGCCATGTCCGTGGCAGCTTCTTGCCCTGCCCACGGCGGCTCCAGCCCGCCCATGGCGGCTTGCCATTCTCAAGGCGGTCTGCCCACTAGGAGAGGTCCCTGGGAACCGAACCCGGGGCCTCCCATGTGGTATGCCGGCGCCCTATCCACTGGGCTATCGAGCCGGCCCCCAGTTGATAATTTTAAAAGTCAGATTTTAAGGAAAGGAAGCAGAGTATATGCCACTGCACAGTAATAATTTTATGAAACTAAGAACAAGGAAATAAGCATCTATTTCTAATTTCAATATCCAAATATTTTCTTTTAATTCTTGTCTACTTTTCAAACTTTACCTTTTGTATTAATGTTTTGAGTAATAACCTTCCCCCATAAATATCTGACTTTGATACAGGAACCATATAGTATAAATAATTGGTTTAGAATGTTTCTTGGTCCTGGAATTGATTGTGTTTGTAAGCATATGATAAAATGCAATATAAAAATTGAATATATACTACCTCTTCAATTCCCTACTCAGTGGTAAATTTTCACTTTTATTGGGCTTATAAATTCTTCAGAGTTTATATTCAGTTGATAATAAGATTTGTATGAGAAATCATGCCAAGAAATAGCAAATCATGTTGGACTTAAAAAATTCTTGGATTGCACTATTAAAGAAATGTATTTCAAAGGTTATATTTTAATGGAGACTGACATTAGTCATGACTATTTCAGATTCTTTACCTGGTGTAATTGTGACTCGGGTATCAGCTCATGATGTGGATTTGAATCCAGCTTTCATCTTCAGTTTCACCAAAGAGAGTAGTCCTGGAACCAAGTTTGCTATTGATCGGAACACTGGTGTAGTAATGCTAATGAAAACATTGGATTTTGAAGAAGCTGCTGAATATGAGTTGCTCATCCAAATTTCTGATTCGGTGCACCACACGGAAGGAAGGCTCATAGTCCATGTGTTGGACGTCAATGATAATCCACCAGAGTTTTCACAAGATTTCTATCAGGTAAAGAATTTAAAGGGATGCCGAATCCACAGCCAAAACTAGAAAATATAGGGAATAATATAAGACTAATTTGGGCAGTGAGTGTTCAGTGTTTTTAGGGCCTAAGTTAATGCTATGGGTTTTCTATTTAATATCATGGAGGCTATGAGATCATTTAAGCACATCTGGAATTGCATATATCATTCAATTCAGTTTATTAAGCACGTATGTCATTGTCTTTTAGTTTTTAGGGATCTGAGTCCAATTGTTCATAACAATTGGAACTTGCCTAACATTCACAAAGCCAGGTAAGATAAGAAGAGTAGTTTAGTTTTAGGTTATCTGCAGTTCATTTGGGGGAAAAAATATTTCTTTCCTAGGCATATTTTTTTATTTTATTGATTAACATTCTGAAGAATCAAAAGATGAACAAAGCTGTGAGGTGGAAATTTGGGTTTTTAGACCATATTTTATATTTATAAGAGTAAGGATAACGATAGCATTCAACTAAGAACTTGGAAATAGGCCACAGGACTCTTGAATGTAGCAAATGCAAGGTTTAAGTGTAAGCACAGGAGGGAAACTAATCTAAGTAATGGTCTTTGATGAAGGCTTGCTTGAATTACCTTTAACAGTGGTGAATGTCAAAACTATCTTTACCACACAAAAATAGTTTAGATGGAAACATTTTTACAATAAAAATCAGGATTGAATGAAATTTTAAAAGATTTTTTTTCCTTCTGAATCTTGATACTAGCACAATCTTTTTAATATACTCAAGACAGCTGGGTTCTGTATATAATTTCCACAATCAAAATGAATAAAACGATCTCATGTTCTGGCCCTGTTTTTAAAAATATCAAACAACATGTTCTTTTTCCTCCTTTTCCCTCAGGTCACAGTTCCTGAATCTGTACCTATCGGGTACTCAGTACTGACTGTGTCAGCCACAGACTTAGAAAGCAATGAAAACATTTCCTACAGAATCCTTTCCTCTTCTAAGGAATTCTCAATTGATCCTAGGAATGGTGAGCTGTTTATAGTGGCTGCAGTATTCATGGGCTTGAGTTAGAGTGGAAACCTGAAAAAATCCTGTCCAAATGCTCTGAAGATAGCTCCCTGCTCCTTCCCTTGTAATTACAGCTGCCATCTTCCTATTGCTCTTCCCATCAAACGCTGCAGTAGCAAATCCTAGTGTTACTTCTTTTCTCCAACCGTGGTTGCAAAGCAAAAGGAATTGATTAAATGCTGGTAAATGCTTAGAAGTCCAGAGACCCCAATATAGTAAACACTCTTTCCATTCATTCCAGTCAAGCAGAATTCAAGCAATTACCACAGGCCTCAACTAAAATCAAAATGAAGTCTAAGGAATTAACTTTTTACTGAAGACTTAAAGCTACTAGCATTTGAAAGCTTCCCCCCCCCCAAGTCAAATACAAAAAAATTCAGTAATAGCATCATATGGACACTAAAGACAATAAAACTAGAAAAAAAAGAAAATTATCTGAGCATCTCTACTAAATAAAATCCATTGTGATGTTTATTTGATGCCTTCCAAGGCTCTTTGTATTTTAATCAGAGAGCAATACATCTGTGGTTATGAAGTTTATTCAAGCACATGATTCCAGATTAGAACAGTTAAACATTGCATAGAGAACATTTAACAATGAGCTGACATTAAAAGCTAAGTTTGGTAAAGATGAGTATTAGCACAACACTGTCTCTAGCAAGGCACTTTCTAGAAAAGAAGATTGTGCTGTGTGTTCTCCCTTTCTACCCAGGAAAGCCTCATTTCACAAGTGGCCAGAAGAAATCACAGCATGCAAAATGGTCTTTCTCAGCACTAAATCTTAGCAGTACTTTTGCTTGATGTGCCTTATCAACAAATTTTGAAGTGAGAGATAATGATTAGAATATCTTTCAAGCATTAAATATTAATAGATTGATTTAATTCGCAGTCAGACTCTAAGTGAAATGTGCCTTTTTTAAAATGTCAGTATTCTGTATTAATTTTCAGAGACCTTATTCAAAACCCATTTATCTTGGAAACTTTATTACATACATATTTTTACTTGAAACCATAAGATGTATTAAATATATTTCATCAATAAAGGAAAAACCCACTTGCTGAATTAACCAAGAGTTTTAGGAAAGACATCTTTATAATTAAGCAATAGTAGTAAATCTGCCTTATCATACTTCCTACTTTCTTTTATAAGAGTAGCAACCAGTATTTCTAAAGTAAATTTCTTTATACCAGAATATCGGTGTACAAGTGTTTATGAGTAGTAGAATGGGGTATAATTTTTTTTAATAAGAACACATTTTCTTAAAACTTAGTAATGGAAAAACTTGTCATACAAAAATAAAATTAAGAGAAATTTATGTCATAGGCAACCTCAAGAAGGATACATATTTCCTAAAGCAAATACCATGAATATTATTTCTGAATCTTAAGGGTTATAAAAGTACAGATATAAAATTTTTATATTTCTGTTTGGAATTACTCTTGATTATATTTTGAATAACAAATCTATCGTAGAACTAAATGCATTCAAAGGTATTCAATCAATATTTGTTGACTAAATGGAAAATGAAACTTTAATTATTGAAATTGGTGTGTCTTGTTTTTCAGGCACAATATTTACTGTCAATCCTGTATTACTTCTGGATAAAATACCAACAGTTCAATTTCTTGTTGAAGCCAGTGATGGTGGAATTCCTAATCTGAGAGCTCTTACGTTGGTAGAGATAGAAATACAAGATATGAACAATCATGCCCCCGAGTTTACAGTGCAATACTATAACCTCAGCTTGAGTGAAGATGCTCTAATTGGAGGCACACTTGTCACGTTTACCATCACTGACCATGACTGGAACCCTGAAAACACACATGTTGAATATTCCATCATCAGTGGTAATTTACACAACAATTTCCGTGTGGAAACTCATTTCGTTCATTCAGAATATTCTCATGAGCAAGTCGGTTATCTTGTGTTGCTTCAAAGTTTGGACCGAGAAGCAGTTGCCTGCCATAAGCTTGTCATTCTAGCCTCTGACCATGGCTGCCCTCCACTGAGTTCCACCGCCATCGTATCAATAGAAGTACTCGATGTCAACGACAATCCACCTAAATTCAACAATCTGGAATATCACACCCACGTCAAGGAAAGTACACCTTTAGGGAGTTACATCACTATGGTCTCAGCACATGACTGTGATGTGGGTACAAATGCAGAAATCATCTACCACATAATCTCTGGAAATGAGAGGGGACATTTTCACTTAGAAGAAAAAACTGGAGTCCTTTATTTGATTAAACCTCTGGATTATGAAGAAACAATAAAATTCACTTTAACTGTCCAAGCTTCAGATGAAGAAAGGAAACATTTTTCTTTTGCAGTTGTGTTTGTCAGTGTCCTGGATGATAACGACCATGCTCCTCAGTTTATGTTCCCAAGCTTGAACTGTGCTGTTCCTGAAAATCTGCCCGTTTTCTCTACCATCTGTTCTGTAAATGCTTTGGATTTCGATGCAGGTCCTTATGGAGAAGTGACATATTCTATTTTATCAGCCTGTTTTCACACTTATGGAACACCTCATGATGATGATCTCCTCTTCCTCATTGACCCTTTAACAGGGGATATTCGTGCTAAACAAATCTTTGACTATGAAAATAAAAATAAGTACTGCATCAAGATTCAAGCAACAGACAAAGGTGACTTAACAGCCTCTTTAATAGTTTGGGTGAATATTGAAGGGATAGATGAATTTGAACCCATTTTCACTCAAGATCAATATTTTTTCAATCTCCCAGAAGAGCATAAAGTAAGACAATTGATTGGCAAAGTGAACGCCTCAGATGCAGATGCTGGTATTGATGGAGTGATTCTTTATTCTCTTGGAACATCATCTCCTTACTTTTCAGTGAATAAAACCAATGGCGATATCTATTTGACTGGAGCCCTTCCCCTAATAAAAAGTCAAGTGGGCAACAAAGGCACCATTGAAATGAGAATAATTGCTCACAGCCCCAGACTGGACTCCAAGTTCACATCTTGCACTGTTTTTGTGAATGTGTCTTTCTCCTCTGAAGGAAAACATTCAGCAGTATCCGCCAACAGCTTTTCCCTCAGCCTGATAGTCTCCTTTTTAGTGTTTCTGTTGCTGGTTTTCATTCTAATTATATTGGTTTTAAGATACAAACAAAAAGACTCAAGAAACAAGTCTGAGGAAAAGAAAACACCATCATTGTTA
>PVKH010013025.1:5388-17126 GCA_004027955.1 Chaetophractus vellerosus | reverse complement strand
CTGCCCGTGGCGGCTTTTGCCCTGTCCGTGGCAGTTTTTTGCCCTGCCCACTGCGGCTCCGGCCCGCCCATGGCGGCTTGCCATTCTCAAGGCGGTCTGCCCGCTAGGAGAGGTCCCCGGGAACCGAACCCAGGGTCTCCCATGTGGTATCCCAGCGCGCTCTTTATCCACTGAGCTATCTAGCCGGGCCCTATTTCAGAGTCATTTGGATGTGATTCAGGTCATAGATGAAATCTGATGCATGGAAAATTGTAATAAATATAGCCAAAAATATGAATAACATATATTTATGTTTAGGTCACTGAGTGACCTAAAAAGAGACATATTTTAGCATATTGCATTGTATTTCAAAAATTCACACACATGCACACATACACACACACACATACACGTACATATGCATATTAGATACAAGCAAAATCAGAAGCCAGAGGATGGATTTTTAGCACTTGAGTTAAAGTTAAAATGAGAGTAAGTGTGCTATATATAATATAATACTGAGGGTTTCAAAACCTATGAAGTTGATCTTTCAAATAACCTGGATTTTCAGTTCCTTTTCCTCTTTTCCTCCAATAATAATGTCCTCTACCTTCACTGCAGCCACCTATTATTTTAGTACCTTAGTCACCACCCATACTTTTATTCTGACCACTTCTTCCTTTGGTTCCTGTTTTCTCTCTCAAGAACCCCAATTCTGACAGTCATTTAACACACTGAAAATTACAAATATGGATCATACTACACTTTTATAGGTACTAGCCTCATTTCTTCCAACCATATACATCTTAAATTCCATAATCAGTCATTTAAATCCCCCTGATTCATGCATCCTACAGGCTCTTGGCTAAACCCTAACCTCTGTAAAAGTTCTCTGTCTACTGTACATGAACATGGCTGACAAAAGTGGATGCTGCTGAGAAATCATATTAGACTTTCCGATTCCATTTACTCTCCCACTTCTCTCCCTCTATGTAAACCACAAAGGCTCTCCTATATCAGTTTCCAGCTAGTGACCTTCTTTTCTATTACAATGGGATAATCAAAGCTTTTGGAAGAGAATTTTCTTAAGCTCCACTACCACAACTATCTTAGGTTGCTTGAAAGCAGTTTAACATAGAACTTTTGTAACAAACACTGAGAAGTAAGGTCCATCACTCTAATACTATGTATGTCAAGGTATTAGTAAGGGAGCTATCAAATCACAAACACTCAAATATTTGTTAAGCAAATGAATGAATAAATGGAAAATCAAAAGAAGGATTTTTTCCTTTATATTACCATATAATTTTTGCCTGTATTAATTTGCAAAACAATGTATTACACATTTATACTTGATTTTGCTTTCAATACTTGTTTCCTTCAAGACTTTTATTGGTTTATTTTTAGTCACAAATGGAGAAAAAATATTGCCTCAATACAAAGAAACAAATTATTTGAAGCAACAAAAAAAGATATAAGAAATTTATCATTTTCACAATTTTTAATTAAATGCCTCACTACAAGTATTTTATTTAATTTTGAATTGATCAAAATTTTTAATTGACCTAAATTTTAGGAATTTCATGAATTTATTTTTTAAATTATTAATCCCTTAGGAGTCTCCCCATTTGAAAAATACATTTTGCTTGAATGTCTTTGAAATTGCTTCTCTTTTTTTTGAAAATAGAGGGCAATTTTTAATTCACTTTTATTAACGTATAATTTTCTTACTGCTCCTGGCGCTAAGTGATAAATATGGATTTCATCTTGCTACATGGTTCATGGTTTAACTTTCAAATTTAAAATCAAAGTTCCAGAGTCACTCAATGTAAGAATTTTAGGAGATACTAGACATCATCTTGACCATTTCTCTGAATCCCACTTGTTATAAAAAACTTGAGAAAATATTATATATTTTGGTGTATTTATCAAAAGATTGTCATTGATTATTTCAAAGATGGCTGAAAAGCATATAATTTTAGATAGGAGAAAGTGCTTTAATATTGTTTTGCCTACCATGTCATATAGCACATATGGAAACTGTAACCCATGGATACAAATGCATTGCCAAGTAAGTAGCACAACTAATTCTGGATGCTACATCCCATAAGCTGAATCCGATGTACATTCCCCTGAAAATTTGTTGCAACAAGATATTCTTTGTTCAAGTATTTCCTTTCTAAAAATTTCTTTAAATAGCTTTCTTTTAGAACACATATGCCTAAGAACAAAAAGCAGTTAGCATATTTTCCTTAATTCAATATAATTAAACTCATAGTCTATAAAAGGTAATAGGCTAAGTGCTGGGAGTGCAGGACACCATCTTGGTCACCCTGGTCCCTGCCTTCAAGGAACTCGTAACTGGGTTTTGCCTGGAAGAAAGACACATTTACATTTGTCCTTTAAATAAGATTAAAAAGAAAAATAAATTAAAAAAATAGGCTACCTTCCATAACTAAAACATTTGCTTTAAATTCTTCACTTAATAACTACCTTAAGACTATTTATACATTCAATTTTTTAATAGCGACTCAAATTCAGTGTGGTGCAGTAGGAAGAAAAACAACTTTTGAATTAGGCAGATCTAAGTTTAACAAACAGTTCCTGCAAATTGATGTTGGGTGCTGAGCAAAAGGCCAACCTCTTTCCAATCCTGTTTTCTTATTTTTTACAGTGTAAATAAATATCACTCTTTGAGAGTGGCTGTAAGAATTAGACATAAGGTTCTCAATGTTCTTGGAAGACATTTAGCACTCAAAATAAGGTAGATATTTCCCTGATGTTATAGCTAGATACTAACAGATACATGTTACTAAGATTCTTAAACATATAGGTAAAACTTAAAATATATATAGAGAGAGAGATTACCTCCCAACAAAATCTAAACAAATTCTACAAATTCACTACTCAGCATTTGAGTGTTTGACAGAACTGTGATAAAAACAACAACAACAAAAAAAATGTAAGCATGCTCTCTTCAAGGAATTTTTGATAACTTCCTACTACCTAAAGAAGCAAATGCAAATACATAGGTGACACAAATTGTAAAGGTAAAAAGTAATTTAGAAATTACATCATAAAAATCTCTTGTTTTACAGCTGAGGAAGCCAAGATCAAGAGCACTTGGATTAATTGCTATTGTCAACAGAGTGAGTGAGTTGATCAGGGTAAGTTTCTTCACTCTCTGCCAAGACTTCTTACAAGTCAACAAAGCACCTTTATTTGAAAAACACTCACTTGCAAACATACAAACCCCCAACATAAATGAGAAAAAGCAGGAATGGTAATAAAGCTGAAATTAGGAGCAAAATAAAAAGAATTTACAGGTAAAATATTGGAAATTATAAATTCCATATTGCTATATTTATCTTTACTAATCTCTCCAAATAAAAAATTGTATAATATTCATTTATGTATTTGATTAAGACCATTCAATTTTTACGAAGTTATTTATTAATGTATTTTCCAGAATATTTATTTAGTAATTCCAATTATTTATGCTTACTATATAAACAAAGAATGATTTTAATTGCTGACAAATTCCCTCAATAATGGGTGATAACCAGCATATTTGTGACCATCTTAAATCAATGATTGACCACACATGTTCCATAGTTGTAATTTAGGATTGACATGGAAATATGTGGCAACTTTATTAATGAGGTATTTTGTTAAAATTTTATAAAAATATGATAGTGAGTATCTGTAATGTCCTGAAATACTACAAGAAGTGAAGTCCATATTCATATTCAATTAAAAATAACATTGAAATTTTAAGTTAAAAATTCCTTTTATCTACAATTAATATAATAGGACAGTAATACATCAATCCATTCTATTTGTTGGACAAAATGGTGTGTGTGCATGTGTGTGTATTTGAAAAATAATATTTTAAATGTAATAATTTGGATTTAAGAAACAAAAAATAGTTTTTTTTAGAAGAAAAGTGTATTAGTCAGCCAAAGGGGTGCTGATGTAAAGTACCAGAACTCTGTCGGTTTTTATAAAAGATATTTATTTGGGGTAGAAGCTTACAGTTACAAGGCCCTAAAGAGTCCAACTCAAGGTACCATAAGAGGTACTTTCTCACCCAAAGTCATTGGCCATATGTTGGAGCAAAATGGCGGGTGATGTCTGTGAGGGTTCAGGCTTCCTTCTTCTTCTTAAGGCTCCATGGTCCCAGATTCTTCCAATCTCAACTTTAAGCTAATATAAGGCTCTTCTCTCGTCTCCAGGACTCATTTCTTTCTGGGTTCAGCTGCTCAGGTCTCTTCACAAGGTCAGCTGTAGACCATCAGGCTCATCTCTTTTGCCATGGCCTCTGCCATCTCTAATGAGCTGTCTTCCTCTGTATTGTTTTCTCTGTGTGTTTACTTCCATGTGAGCATCTATTTTATTCTCCAAGGGGGCTGGGACTCTATGCTGAGTCATACTCTAATGAAGTGGTTGGATCAGAGACCTAATCTTAACATAATTTAATCAGATATCTCAGCTGAATCTAATATAATTAAAGGGTTATCACTCCAGAGGAACCGACCAGTTTACAAGTATAATCTCTATTTCTTTTTGGAATTCATAAATAATATCAAACTGCTACAAGAAGAAACAATTTCTCTTTATTTTATTCAATCCTATTTAAAAACAAAGATATACCACACAGTGAGAAATTTACTCTCCGGAGATGTTCAATTTTGGGGGTTCATGAAAATCACTTGGTCTCCTGCCAACCTTATGCTGCTAAATTGCCTGCCACTAAACCTGTATATTAACCTTTTTCCCAGATATGAATTATTTGGATGGTTTAATGGATTAAATTATGTTCAACAGAAAATAGCCTAAAGATAGTACATTACTTATAAACCAAAGGAAAAAAAAGTACGGAAGAGAGAATTTATCTATATAGAGAGATACAGATAGATAAATAGATGACAGAGATAGATAGATAGATAATTTTTGCAACCAGAATGAACTATCACACAAGTCTTTGTTCGGGTTAAGTGAAAGACTCCTTAATTTTCAGAAGAGAATGTTTACTTATAAAAATTGATTTTTCATGTATGTAGAACTTCCCAAATCTCACATAAATAAGTACACACCAGGCTTTTTCCAAAGAATATAACTTCAAGCTGCATAACTCATAACTTCAGGTTGGATAAATAAGATTTATGAAGGATTGGCTGAGGGATATATAATAATCCATCCTGCTAGATGTCTAATTTTGTAGCATCATGTAAGTGGACCACCAGATAATTATATTATTGACTGGGTTATTTTGTCCATCCTCACCAAATCTGAATCATTTTAAATAAAATTTCTTTTGACTTTAGTTACCCTTTTTCTTATATGGGGCACTAAACCATTAAAAAAATCCATGAAACTAAAAGCTGCATTTGTATGTTACTCATGATATTGCCTTGATATATATATATGTATGTTTTGTTAGGAAGACATACAGAGGAAGTTTTCCTCAGAAATCAGTTCCAGAAAAAGTATACTACTCCTAAGAAACCAGTAAGCATTAACTGGTTGGTATTATTTATTGTCAAATTATTTTATTTTCTCCATTTTACTCCAGTAGGCAGCGAACTCATATTCAGTTTCCTTCCACTCCAACTTGTTCAGAACCAGACAACAGGTGCTTCTGTTGAATTTTTCCTAATTCACATTACTCACAAATTAAACAATGGTTTCTGTTCAACATAACATTAATTTTCATCTCCAAAATAATTATATTTCAGCATTTGTGATTTTGTAAACCATGTCAATTTTTGCTTGGTTTAAAGCAAGAAAAAATTTATTAAATCCAATTTTAAAATCAAATGGTTTAATCAACTTATCTTAACCAGTTAACTTCCACCCGTATATATTCTAATAAGAGTGAAACCATCTTATATTTTATTTTATCATTCAATATATACCCACTGATAATTTTGACAAAATTATTAATAATCACAAAATATTCAAGTATTTATAATCTAATAATCCTTTTCAAGAAAAATGGCACAAGTAAATTAATCCCCAAATTCACATCATTACTGTGCAACAGAGTTTACATTGTTTTCTTCAAATAAATGCTGAACTTATTGAAGATAGAAAGCACTGTATTCTTCATTATACTTCCTGTGTCACACACAATACTTTTCACAAAAAGAAGTGATTCAATATAAGTCCTGAATGTGTACCAAAGTAATGATCATAATATCTGTTTTTAGTTCATTGTAAGGCTGATATTGACAAGTACATAAACTGTGATCCTCAAATACATTATAAAAACACAAACTATATCACTGGCATATTTATTTATGTTATATAATTATTGCTCTTTACATATTACCTCACATACGGATATTAAAATGTTAAATGCTTGATTATATAGTATTTTCAAGAATAAATTTAATTATTCCTTGATCTATTGTAATAGTGAAGCTCTCAATTGATATTTTAATATAATAACCTATAGTTCAGACTGATCCATGCTTGATGGCAAAGCCCCAAACTGTGTTTATCTATGACATGTGTTGTGCCACACTGATGAAGGATATATATGTGGGAGGTTGTGGGAGGTGTGGGAGGGTGGCATATGGGTACTCCTAAAATTTCTGTGTAACATTTATGTAATCAATGTATCCTAATATATATATATATATATATAATAAAAAAAAATAGCCTATAATTACTTAGCATTCTTGGTTTTATACCTGTAGTCAAAATGGAAATGTCATGGAACTTATTAAGTTAAAATATATTATAAAACTATAAACAATGTCAATTCCTTTGTGCTTAGTCTTGTTATACCCTCCCTTTTTCTTTAATTTGTATCTCGTTATTATTGAATTTTACTGCAGAACCATAAATCAAATGATGCTATAATAAACACACATTCATATGTAATCCTCCACTCAGCTAAACGGATGGAGTTCTAAACATTATGATAAAATTAAATATTTTCAAAAGCATAAAACGACCTTAAGAAACACTGTTGAGGTAGGAAGTAATATATATATTTTTAAAGTTAGTAACCTGGGGCATGTTCTGGCTACAATGGACTTTACTTTTTAGTAACTTGGACAAATATCTTAACTCTATAGATTTTATTCTTATTTATGTTTAAGAGAGTTAAACCATCTAATCTCTTGGTTATTTTTGAGGTTTATCATGATATATGAATTATCTATATATTATCTGTTTCTATATAGCAACAAGAATTTTTAATAAACTACTTACAAAGTGACTAAGAGAGGAGGCTATATAAAAGTATAGTGGAAAAAAGATAATGTAGTTTAAAAAGTGCCAGTGTGTGTGTGTGTGTGTGTGGGGTGGTGGTTGGGGGGTTTATGGAAATCCTCTATACTTTTCATGTAATTTTTCTGTAGCTTAAAACTTATCTAAAAATAAAATTAAAACATAGTCAATGGACATATAGCTATGTCTAAAATGCATATTTTTTTAAAGTGCCAGATATCTCAGAAGTGAAAATGGGAGATTTAGTAGAGAAGAAATATCTTAATGTGAGAAAGGCCTAAAGAATCTAAACACTGGACAAAAATTAGCATAGAAGAGTCAGTTGATATTCTTAGCTCATGGCAGTGAGAGACCACAAAAAATACAAGATTGATTGTAGTAAATCATTTTAGCAGATGAACATGGCCAGAAAAGGTTACAGGTAAGGAGGACAATAACTTGTATATGAAAAACCAGTAAGACAAATTAAATTCTAGTTCAGCAGTCAAGAAAATTTCATATTCACTTTAACATTCCTTTTGCTTAATTTAATAGATTTCTGAGGAAAATACATACTTTCTGGAAGTTTAATTTCCTCTGACTCTAACTTTGCTATAGACTTTCAAGAGAAAAGAGAATTCAACAGTGAGAGCTAGGAGACAAAATCATCACTCTTCTTGAAGAACTAAGTAAACATCAGAAACCTAGAGCTACCTTCACAGAGGACATCTGAGAAGTTTAAGATTTATCTGCTGTAGTGAAGAAATTCATGGACCATGTGTTCCTTAGCAATAGTCAATGAAAAAAGTAAAGCTCAAAATATTTTCCTTCATAGGCTTGGATTCCCCAATCTAATCAACATATTTTGGCTGAATTTCTAATCTGTGATAGCTTTTGTCTGGCATACTATAAATTGTACAGTTGCTAAGGAACTTAGATTTATTGAGAGATAGAGTGTAGATGGAGTTTCTGTACAGAGAGGAATTGCAAAAAGGAAACATAACATAAAAGAGGTAGGATTTTGCCTTTCTATTAAAAGATGAACAGAAGGTAAACATGAACTTCACTGCATAACAAAATTTCCTTGCCAATGGGTAGAATTTAGATCAATAAAATAAAATATATGGATAGGATTGAAATGTATTACATGAGAAGAGAGACTAAAAGTAGGTCTTAGCATTGATAAAGATTTAAATATATTTGAAAATCAAAATATTTAATTCATGCTTGAAGATATTATTTCAAATATTTTAAGTAATTTATTTTTTTCCTAGACTTTTAATATAAGCCTTCTCAAATTATTTTTTGAAGTAGTTGAAGTGCTACTTATAAAGAGGCTTTTTGGGGAACCAGCTGTGGCTCAATTGGTAGAGCCCTGGTTTACCACATGGGAGGCCCGGGTTCGGTTCCCGGGGGCCTCCTCGAGAAGGCATGCCGCCGTGAGCAAGGACAGGCCGTTGTGAGCAGGTAAGCCACCGCGTGGTGAGCTGACTCGGTGGGATGCCGCAGCAGGGGGAGACAAGCAGACACAGAAGAACGCAAAAGCAAAAATGAACACAGCAAGAACAAGCAGCAAGGGGGGGATATATAAATAAATAAAAATAATAAATCTTTAAAAGAGGCTTTTTGGGTTGTTTAGAGTAGTGGTAATTGGGGTACACTTATTAAAGCAACTTTGAGCCAGACTATGAAAAGTCATAATGCCAGACTGAGGAACTCTGCTTTTAAACTAAGTTTGCCTGGTTGTTAATGAAGGAATTTGACCATGGCTATCGCAGGAACAAAGTGGAATTTTAAGAAGATTAATCTGATAGAAACAGACACGTTAAATGAGAATAGTGAGAAAGTTGGAGAAGGAATTTTTAAAGTGCTGATTGTAATCTGAAGCTTGTGATTGGGGTCTGGTTTGTCAGTGTGCTATCTAGTCAAATTACTTAAACAAACTTAACTGCTGTAATAAGATTACGTTCCTGACTATTTTTACAAGGTTAACATCAACTGGGACCATATATCAGAGCACATTCTATGAATTTTATGTTATTATATAAAATACCATATATATATTATGGAGTTAGAGAATATATAGATGGAATTTAAAAGATCAACTTGTCATAGAGGTCATATGAGTATAACTTGGTGGCTAACTAGATAACGGGGGAGAGAGGAAAAGGAAAAGGGAAAGAATATTAGCAAATTGATCCCCATATGTAAAATTAGTATATCTAATAAATGCAGTTGCTCAGTCAACCTTGACTACTAAATGTAATCAGGTTTCAAGATCATATAACTAAGTAAATTAGACTGTCAGTTCCTTCATTATGGCGAAGAAATTACTACGGTCTTGAGATTTCAGAAAGAAGCGTCTTAGAAGTAAATTTAAAAAAAAAACAAATTTAAAATAAAATAATAAAATAAAATAAAAAAGATTTGGACCGTTCCATTGAGAATGCAGTGATTTGAGGTCATGGTAGATCCTGTGGTTTATTCAACTTACTCATTCTCAGTTCAAGTTGGCCTCTTTATGCAGATATCCTTGATTCACTTTTATTTTTCTCTGGTGTTTTTGGCTTCATTGAAAAGAGCTTTGCTGTATTATTATTACCTTTATTTCTTTAAGGAACTTTTGAAGAAATTCCTTAGGACTAATTTGAATTGCCAAGCAGGAGTCTAAAATGGAAAAGTGGCATTGTACACCAAGAAGATCAAATGCTACAAGGAAAAAGCCTTATAAATTTTAGTTGGCAGCTCTAGTTACTTTTGTTTCCCAGACTATGAAATATCATGACGGTACAGAAGCAGACTTGGGGAAGTGGGGTGAAGTAGGGGCACCCTCTGGGGGTGGACAGAGTGGAGGAAAAGAGGAGTAGTCAGAGAAATACTTACACTGAATGCCTTTTAAGTGTCCATACCATCTTTCCAGCACTATTAGTGGATCGACAAGATAAGCAAAAAGACTACCTAATTTTATAATAGATTAGAATAAAGTTATAAAAACATAGCTATAAAAATGTAGAAACACAATGAAAATAATTACAAAAGCTGCTCTTCATACTTAATTTCAAAAAGCTTATAATTATCATAATTCGTGATTTAGAATTTCTTATCTCGTAGATAAATTTATACTGGCAAGAAAATCCATCTTCCAGATTATATGGAACATTTATATGTACATAGACACATATATATACCAAATATATTTTTAATATACATATATGCCTTTCTCTTTCTATATATATATACATAATGGGAAAAATACTGTCATCTAGTTTGGCAATCAATATTTATCTAAGTTTAATATGAAGGGACAGGAAAAATATATTTTGACACACAAATAAGTATAGATGTAAAAATTTTTAACAAAATTGTTAAAGAAAGTGAAAAAATGTCCATTTATGGAAAAGATGAAAGAAGAAACTTTGAGCCAAGTGCTACAACTAACAGATGTAAGCAGCAATCTCATCAGCTAATGAAAATCAACCTATTATCTAATTGAATATGCCTACTATACTTTATGGGGATTATGTAGATTTCTCTTTTGAATGAATGAATAAATTAGATAATTTCTTGGTAGTTTGTTTCACTTTGTACAGAAAAAAGTTTATGAAAATATGAAGCTACTATGTAAAAGCAGAAAAGTAAATTATATTGCTAGTTAAATATCTTCATATATTTAGTCACAGAATATTACTCTAAACATTAACTCAGAGATAAAACACAGTTTTTATAACATAAAAATAAAAGGAAAATCATGCTGAATACTGAGAATTATCTAGTTTTGTCATTTTGGAGGATTCTTCATTGGGAGATGAAGAATACATATTTGGCACAATCATTATAATGTATTAACCAGATAGAGGTAAATAATATACTTTCTTAGGTACATTGAAATTTAAGCCACAGACACACAATATTTTGGAGTTATTAACAGTAGTTGTTGTACCAGATATGATAGTCATTTTTATGGCCCTTGTGGAATTTTCATTTTGGAAGTAGCAGCATTATCATTTTTAGTTGCCTCTGGTGACTATAATAAAAGTTGTACTACTTCCTATCTCCAGGATTCATGAACTCACTAAGCAGGGAATTCTTCAGTACATTCTGTCTTCTCAGAAGCATTTACATAAGACAGCTTTCCCAACACATAGTTTTGTACAACTCTTCACAAAAAGAAAAAAAAAGATTCATATTCATCTGAATTTGAGATAGAGTGCACACGCTAACCTCTCTTATAGAAATCTATGTGCACACAGATATGCACGCATATAGTTTTAGATATAAGAATATATGATTATGACTTTATATCATGAAACATTATTTATAATTATAGTTATGACCATATTACCTGCAGTAAATAAACCTGTATTTTGTTTTACCACAATTTTCAAACTCCTTTTACAGATGCATACTCTTTCTGCTTCCCTCAAGTACATGGGGAAATTTGATGATTGTGGAACTAAACATTAATTGCAGCAGGTGAATCTTTCAGCATTGATGGAAACAAGCTTTTACTCTAGGTCAAAATCAGCCAAAGCTACTTT
>PVKH010013024.1:0-17018 GCA_004027955.1 Chaetophractus vellerosus | reverse complement strand
ATTCTTCACTTGACATCCATAAGACCCTACTCTGACTGTAGGATCAGAGTGATATTATAAGACTCCTTGGACTAGTATTAGTTCAGTGTCAGTATTCAGTAATTCTTGAAAAAGCTGATCATTTCCTTATCCCCAGTGCACTGTCACCCTCAAAAAGACCATAAGGTCCTTTAGGGAATGCTGGCAGAAAGATCAACAGTATAAATTTTTGTCAGTTTTGAAGGTTCCTTCTCCACAGGACCTGGCCATCTGTTCAGTCAAGGGGTTCTGGGTCTGTAAAATGTCTTATACCTGGGAATTAGTAGAGGGGCTATGACTCTGTCTTTGTGATTCAAGTAAGGCTTTTATTCACTTGACCTAGAACTCTTCTGCTTATACAGATAAAGTAAGAATTTTAGTAGACTGACCTTTTATTTCACTTCTAGATACCCCATGATCAACTAACCAATAACATACCTTTCTGTGAATCAGATGATTCTTATTACTGATTTGACTGTACTGTCTATTATGGTAGCCATGTCCACCTATCTTTGATGATTAAGTGGTGCCACTTTGCTACTACCACATAGGATCTGAACATCCCCATTGCATTTAAGGATTCACGTTTGGTGGCAGCGGTTCCCACAGTAATGCCTGTCCTACAGAGAAGAGCTACCACAGAGTTTTTCAGGCATAATGGTGCTCTTCTCAAAACTTTTTATTATAGTTGTGTTGAAACAAAACAAGTCAACAAACAACAACAATAAAATTACTCTGGGTAACATAGTTTATAAAACAATGCATGGATCCTGTAGTGTTGAGACAACCATAAGGTGTGCTATTCAGATATCCCTTTAAGAAAGAAACTGTTCTGCAGCAAGCAATGCAAATTGTGGGAAGCCTCCACCTGCAGTGTATTCTGATTCTGTATCACCTTTCCACAGCAGTCCCCAGTTAATGACAAAGTTGGACAGGATTTCCAATGGCTTGCTATTTTAGCTTAATGTGGAAGTCCTCAAAAAGGCCATATTTTCTCTGGAATTTCCCATTGGGCTTAGGAAGACTTTTTCAAATCTGTGTGACGGTTAATGGATCTGTTCACCCAATCCAACATCATCCCCCCTCTCTTTTGAGGGTTCAGATGGATATTGTCATCTAATGTCTTCCCCAGCTTAATTCTTCTCCCCTGCTTTCACCTTTCCCATTAAAATGCTGATGTTCCAAATTCATTCTTATTTTCTGCTTCCTAAAAAGCTAAACTGTCACAAGTGGTACCAGTAATAATTCAATGATGTAGCTGGTAAGATGAGGATTTGGTACTGGATTTCTAACTGTGACTCATAATGAAAATCTGATCCTGGAATGAATAACTTTTCTGAAACTTTCACCTGGGGTGACTTGAAAATATTCCAGTGGAGGGGAATACATAGGCGTGAAAATGATTCAATAATTTGAAAACTTGGAAGTGGAAAATAATACATACAATGACAATGGGATTGACTCTGGTTGTTTGCTATTAACTTTCATTAATACCCTACAGAAACACAGTGGAAGACTGGGGGCAACTAACCACCAATTGACAACTAAATAGGAATAGAAAAGTCTCTTTTCGATACCTCACCAACAATTAAGTAGTTTACCAATTATTTGGTAGCTTAACAATTTAGTAGCTTAACAACGATCCTGATGTCCTGCAATGGAAATATACACACACACACACACACACACACACACACACACACACACATACATACACAGTGACCAAACTCGGGATTTAATAGTTGGAGTCTCTAAGCTTCAAAGGTGATTAGATGCATACAACAAACAGGTTATGCCGATTTATGTGCCCTTGTTGGGAAAACCTGGGACTCTAACACATGATCTAGGGACATATTGGTTGATAACCCTGGAGATTTTGGCTTTCCAGACTCCTAGAGACCAGTAGTACCTTGACATCTTCCCTTCCTGTGAGAAAAAGAGATAAAACAGAGGCCAAGTAATAAATGATGTCTTGGGTAAAGTCATCTTCAGAGTAGGCCTTCTGGCTTTTTAAATATATCATAGGGATTGGCATGCTCGGCATTTTTAGGAATTCTCAGATTGGTCTTTAGATCTGTGGTAAAAGATATGATAATGGAAAAGACCAAGGGGAAACCTCTGAAACTGCTCCCACTCCCAATCTCAACCAACAGCCAACATAGTAAATCACAAACAATACTGTATCCTTGATTGAACAATGGAGATTAAAGTCACTCTTAGGGATCTTATGCACTAAGGAATGGTGAGATATGTTATATATCCTTTCTATCCACAATTTTGACCACTGAGAAACAATAGTATCCTGGAAAATAACTCAAGGTCTATACAAAACAACTAAGTAGTATTCAAGGTTACAGGTTCTGTGCAAAGCCTGAAGGCTTTCCCTTCCAAATTCTGGTCTCCACACTTCCATCTTTCATAAACAAGGCATTACTCTCTAATATACTACTGACATTCCTAACTTCACTTCAGTGTCTTCTTCTTCAACGACTCAACTAGCACAATTGCTAAACGGGAAGACAGTAAAAAAAAAAATGCCTTACATACATATACGTCATGATATTGAGGATGCTGAGCTGTTTGGCCCTGCTGTAGCCCTAAGTAGTGAGATTGGGAATACAGTCCCATCAGTATAAGTCAGCGGCAACAATTGAAAAGGTTTGCAACCAAATGAGTGACATTATTTTTAGAAGGCCTGTGTTCTCAAATATGTTCTTCTCCTGAGACTAGGTGAGGACACATTTGTTTCTTGTGTTTGATAGTTACAAATCTTTGCATACTGCATTGAGGATCTGGGTGAGAGTATAGGACTCCAAGTTGAAAGACTATTAATCACTGCAATGTCATGATTTGAGATCAAGTCCTTACTCTTCTAATCTCAGAAGTGTTACTTTGGAAAATTGAGTCAGTGAAAAGTCATTGACTTTTATAGTCAGGGAGACAAGAAAGACATCTGGATCTATTCATATCAACTGGATGGCCAGGTTTGGTTTTAAAATAGTGTTAAAACTTAACTAAGGGCCCCAAAGTGGTTAGGATAAAAAACATCACTGCTTGAGCAAAGAGCTAACTGGCAGATTTTCTTAACATTCCCATGATATCAGCTAAGGTCTCCAACCAATTTGTGTGGAAAAAAACAACAACCCTATATTAATACCAATCTGAAGTAATTCATCCAACCATAGGAAATCCATGATTCAGTATAGAAAAATATCTTTTAATCTCATCTGCTTTATCATATCTTCTTGTGGTATAAACATCTCTGCAAGCACTAGAGGTTATTTATTTAACTAACTTCTATGTTGTGATGGACTTTGTGTATATAAATAGCTGAAAACTCAGTATGTATAAAATCTCATCACAGTGAATTAAAAAGCAATGTTTTTCTTCCTATTAGATGTCCCTTCTCCCTGGTAAATATTTCCATTTTGCCAGAGATTTAAAAATATAATTTAATTGTTTCCATTTAATCTCCAATAATTTTAGCAGAAATGAAAAAATTACTGCGTTTCAGTCATACTTCCACTAGAGAAACAGAATCAGACAGATGATGGCTTCAGACATAAATATAAATACATATACATGATCTTTTTTCAAGAAACTGGATTTTGCATTTTGGGGTGCAGGCTAGGCAAGTCTGAAATTTGTAGGACAGGTGGTCAAGAAGGGAAGACTTGAAATGCTCAGACAGAAGTTATAGTCCACAGATAAAATTTCTTCTTCTTCAGGGAAACCTTAGTTTTGCTCCTATGGCCTTTCAACTGCTTTGAACAGGCCCAGTCAAATTATCAGAGATACATCTTTTACATGAAGTCAGTGGATTGTAGATCTTAATCACATTCACAAAATGCCTTCACAGCAACATTTAGATTAGTATTTGATTGAATAACTGTAGCCTAGCTGACTTAACACATAAAACTGACCATCACACACTGCAATCCCTATTTCCAATGTAGCAGAGAGACTAGAGGGTGAGCCCCTTTATCTTCACTCCCTGGTGTTCCTGGCCACGAGTAATACCCTACCTTAGTGTGGGCAGGTGTGTGACCTGCTACTAACAAATAGAATATGGCAATGGTGATGGGATGTGACATCTGTTATTACATTATATTATATTACATTGCATTATATTATATTCCATTCCATTCCACCACACCACACCACACTACACTATAGCAATTATATTATTTAAGTCTTTGTCTTGATAGCAGACTTTTTCTGGAGCTTTTCCTTTGCTGTCTACATGAAGTAAGGGGTTTGTGGAGGCCATGTGACAAGGAATTGCAGGAGGCCCCTAGGAACCATGTCTGGCTGTAGGAATTGAAAGTGGCCTCCAGCCAACAATTATCAAGTAGCATGGACCATCAGTCCTATAAACACAAGGAAAAGAATTCTGCCAACAACCTGAATGAAATTAGAAGCAGATTCATTATCAGTCAAGCCTCCAGATAAGAAACCAGTCCTGGCCAACCCCACTGACTATAGTCTATGAGACTCAGAGTCTATGAGATGCTAAACACAACCCAATTAAGCTGTGCAAGGACTCCTGACCATAGAAACCATGAGACAATAAATCTGTGTTGTTGTAAGTCGTTATATTTGTAGTAATTTGTTATGAAGCAATAGAAAACTACTTCACTCCTGTGTAGGTATATAATTAATCAAATGATCGCGCATCTCAATGGCCGTCTTTCTTTCTTGATGTGAAAACTGGAATGGTTCAGATCTTCAGCTTCTCTTCACTTTGTTTAGGTACCAATGTTTAGAGAAACATTTTTATACATCGATAATTATTTAATATTGTATTTAGCCCATCTACCCCTCACTAATGTGAATCTTCTTTATTGCAAATGTAATTATATGCCATCCATTCTAATGTGTGTTTTTTATTTGTAGTTTTGCCCATTGGCATCTTCTACTTAATGTATTCTAACAGTATTACAAAGGCTTATTTAGTTATAAAAATTCTGAGAGATTTCATTATTCAACCTTTAGTGTTCTAGCAGAGTACATTTAATAGCATTAAGCAGGCCATTGTTCTACTCTTCATTAGTTTATATGGATATACATTTTTTTTAGAAATTTTAATTGTAAATTTTTCAAAAAAGTCTTAAAATTCTATAAAATCCTGCTCTGCCAGAGAGGTTGTTAGAATTCTCTAGGGGAATAATAGTTTTGTGTTTGAAAATAGTCCTGCTAAATAATAATGCCAAGACTGAATCTACTGTAAGAAATATGTCCATAACTAAGGAGCAAGGAGATGAAGCGAGACAGATACATTTACAGAACACACAAAGGATTTCTTTGAAAATCAGAGTGCTACTATACAGAAGACTGATTCACTCTGTAGTAAATTGTCTATCACTGGGAATATTTACCTAGAAATGGGCTAGCTATCGTTTACATAGACTTTAGAATACATTGACTTGCGTTAGTTAGCATGCAGCTAATACATCTCAGATCTTATAAGGCCTAATATGAGTTTTCATTGAGGAATACAACATGATTCAGGGAATTTCTGGGGGATGGGTATTGGGATATTCTCCAGTGAATCTGCCTTTGATAACTAATAAAAATAAGCAGGGAGGATTAGGGAGAGAGGCTTTCATCCAACCAATTCTAAGAATTACCCATTTTATTTATAGTGTGTACTACCATTTGCCTCTTGGTCCCAGAACAACAGAAAATGAAAGTAAAATCTTCAGAGCCAGTTAAGAACCTGGGGAAATAAAGTATTTTCCCACAAATATCACCGGCAGAGGCAATCTTAGGCAGTCCATGACACAAAATTTTGCCTTTTAAATTGCTTGAGAAATGAAATAATTGGTGGCTCCTTAACTTCTAACACAAAATTATCTCCCTATATATACCATGCCAGTTAAGGATAACATGTGACTTCTGCTGACATTTTCTTTACTGGAACTCATCACATCACTCTAAGAGAAGGCTGAGGATTATAGCAGAACAAATGGAATAACAAGAATGTTTTGTTTTTCTATTATACATAATGCTATAAAATACTGCCACTAATGCATTTAAGTACCATGATGATAATATGCCATCAATTAATTGTAAACAAAAGGCCTTAAAATTGGTACCTAGAGGGAAATTCCAGAATGGCAGAGTCAGGACATCTGAAAATCCTCTACTTTTATAAAGCAACTGAGGACACTGGGGGAAAAAAAAAACGATAAAATCAAGTTTTTCAGAACTCTGAAAAGAACTAAAGGCTTGCAATGATTTAAAGAGCATTTATTTAAGAAAAAAGCATTGAACCTCAGTAAGAACATAAATCTTTAGTGGCATTTATTGTCCTAATCCTATCCCCTTTGCCCAGGTCTGCAGTAGCCTTGGAAATCAACAGCCTCATTGACACTATAGCTGTGAAACCAGCACCATGAAGGACATAAAAGTTTCTAGGTCCAAAAAGGCCCCGACCTCAGCAACTTGCCAGTATTTGACATGTCTGGAATCTTTTTGGAAAACTCCATTCTCAGGACTTGCCTTTACCTGACATGACACAGAGCCTGTTGAAAACATAGTGGAAATTGTTTAACAATGTAACTGTCTGAAATGCTGATAAGACAAAAAATGTCTGGCCAGAAATATAAAAGGGAAAACTGTGGAATGAGATGCCCGTAGGGCACTCTGGAAACCTCCAACATATTTCTGAGTTTCTGGTAGTCTCCACCAGTGCACCAAGCTGTGTGTTGTGAGAAGGCCCTAAACCCACCTCTGGCTGACCTTGAGAACCTATGCCAACAGGACAGGAAGGCTAATGTAGACTTGTAAATTTCCTGCGGAAGCAATAAAAGCATTCCCTAACATACACACAAACACAGAGGCCCTTAGGAAAAACCGGAAGGCTTACAGTTTTAAGACATTTAAGGAAATCTCTTAACTAACCATCAAAAATCTGAACAGAGAAGTTAGGTGCCAAAAATGACAAAGAATATCAACTTTACAGAATTAGTACAAGAAAGTCATTAAACAAACACATGACAACACTGAAAACAACAACAAATAGAAAAAAGAAACTCTGGGAGGTGTGGAGCTATTTCCTTACAGATTTCTTCTTAAGGGGAAAATTATTAATTCAATAGATGAAAAATCTGTCAGACGATAACTTAACCAAAATGAAGGCTGACATCAATGATAACAGCCTCATGGGTTTTAGGATGTGACGCACTGAGGGCACAACATCGTGTAAGTGGCATTTCTGCCAAGAAGTTATAACATGAATTCAATCATAAAGCATCATCATATTTAAACAATGGAAAGATATTTCAAAATTGGGAAAACGTAAAGCTATGGTAATCTTTATAAGTATCAATACCATGGGAGGCAAAATGGATGATGCACAGCAAGAATCTTAGGGATACGGTAGGATAGAGTAAGGCCTTGATTATTGAAAGAATGGGGTTAAGCCCTTTGCTTTAAGTCATCATCCCAAAGGGGTGTTTTAGCTAAAAGGGTTTTCTGACTTAGACAGCTCTTGCAGAAGCTGAAGTCCAGATCAGTTTCTTGTGTTGTCATGACACTGATATAAAGCAATAAAAGGAAATACTTTGAGGATAGATACTCTAAGTTCTCAAATTATGTTTTAACTTTTGATTATTGAAAATTTAAACATATAAAGAAACTCCACAAATGTATCCCCAGTATATTCAAATGTAAAAAACCACCATTCTTGCTTGATTTATATATCCATCCAAATCCCATTCCAAGTATCATAATGTGAGTCCCAGGTATCATATAAATTTATCTATACACATTTCATTGTGTATCTCTAAAATATATGGGTTTTGTTCATCAAGAATTTGTTCGTTAAATGTCAGAACATGAATGAAGAAAAAGTTTTAAATAAAATATTTCCTAGTTCTCAAATTTTAGTTATTTTGGAATCTGATTCAAGCCAGCTTTCTCAGAAACATTAAAATCTGGAGAAAGAAGAAATATTTCAGAAGTATTAAAAAGACAGGAAAATTGTTCATAAGGAATTTTCATAGTAGCTTCTTTACAAAGGTGTTTCATCTTCATATGTATTCCTGCATTCAGATTGCAAATTTCAGTATTTCTTTGTATATTTTAAATTCTATTTTACATGTTTCTGGTGAAACCATGAGATTTCTGAGACTTCCTAGTTGATTTCATGAAATGATTCAGGTTTCAACATTCTGTTCTTTATTTTTCAAGATAAGAAAGAAAAAAAATTGAAATTATTGATGTTTGAAATTTGAAAAAAACTTAAATTGAAACAATCAATGAATAAAAATAGAAATTGTTCATTTTTTATCATTGAAGCTTATATACTGGTAAAATACATGGTGACTTTTGAAAAGGTCAAGTAATTTAAATGTTTTTATAATATCAATAGGTTAGGTTATAACCTGCTGTAATTTACAACACACACCCCAAATCTCAATAGATTATATCATCACACAACATGCAGAACTGTGTGAAAGAGAGTGTAGACTACAATGTAAACTACTGTCCATGCTTAATGGCAAAGCCCGAGGATGTGTTTATAAATTGCAATGAATGTACCACACTAATGAAGGATGTTCATGTGGGAGGGTGTGGAAGGTGTGCAGAGTGGAGCATATGGGAATCCTTATATCTTGTGTGTAACATTTGTATAATCTAAGTATCTTTTTAAAAATAAAAATAGTTAGTAATTAAAAAAGGAAACAGGTTTATTTCTTGCAAAAACAAATATAAATAATAAAATATATGGGCTCAATTTTTTAACAAAACCACATTTTCTTTATCACACTTTAGAACATAATATTCTCTTAATATAATAAAATATCCAGTTGATTTCACATTTACAATTTTCTTGTAAATGTTATAATTCTGTAGTAGAAGATTGTTGTTGTTTGCTTACTTTTCAGTGTTTTATTAGGATCCAGAGAAGGCCCATACATTGCAAACTGAACTATTTTTTTAAGTGTAAATTCAATGTTTGGAAGAAATGAAAGAACCAAGAATACAATGAGACGATGAGTAAAAACCCAAAGAAGCAACTGACAATATAAACAGATACATAAGTTTCCAGACATTGGGGTTATAAACCAAAATATAAAAATGAGTTTATTTAATATGTCTAAGGAGATAAAAAGCATGACTCAGAATTAAATTAGAAATCTGAAAAATATGTGGAGGGAGTCAAATGTAAAACTGAGAATTTTAAAAAATCCAAGATCAAATTAATAACTCCATGAGAATATTTAAGAGAAAATTACATAGATATAAAAATACAATTAGTGAACTACAAAATAGATCAGAATAAATAAAGAATGGAATACAGAAGAACAGAGTTATAGGAAATGGAGAATAGAGCAAGAGACAGAAAGGATATAATATGAAAGTTCATATGATTATCAGTGGATTTTTAAAAGGAATGAAGAGAGATAATCGGGCAAGAATAGTTCTTAAAGAGTAAAATCGAAGGAATTCTTTAAAACCATTGAAACACTTCAATTCATAGACTCAAAAGGCTTTGTAAACATAAAGAAGGAAACATAAATAGAGAATCATACCACTGATATTTGAATAAAACTTCTGAGAACAAACAGCAAAGTGACCAGAGCAAAGAAGAAAGTATACTTGTAGGCTAACATAGGTCTTAACAGTGGCATCAAAGAGGACACTTGCAAGTCCCCTGGGTTGTTGCCTGGGACAGAGAATTGAAGTCCATGATGAGACTGATCACACAAGAGAAAGAGGAGCTTTATTAAGCTGGTGGAGGTGGATAAAAGTAATAAACTAAATGTATTATATTTACAGGATATATATCTAAAACAGAATGATACAGGAAAGTTAAAAATATGCAACAGGAAATGATATTCATGTGAACTATTGGCAGATAAAATTTCGAAATCTAATTATTTAAAGTGGATTTTAAATGAAAAACATAAAACTAAACATAAAGATGTCTAATTCCAAATTTAAATGCACCATGCAACTTAGCTTTGAAATTTAAAAAAAAATCAAAATAACAGGAGAAATTGACCAGCCCACAATAAAAGTAGATTATTTCAATAAAACTCTCATAACATCTGATAGAATATATAAACAAAAAAATCAGTGTTGATGTACACATTTAAAATTTAAAATTGTTTAAAAAGATACATATATAACACAATGCCCAAATAACTTGAACATCATTTTCAAGCACTCATAAAATATTTGCCAAAGTTAAAAATATGGTATGCCAATAAAAAGTCTTAGTAAATCTCAAATTATTGAAATCATACAGAGCATATTTCAAACCATAGTGCAATTAATCCATAGTTATTAATAAAAAGAAAATTGAAAGAATCTCCAAAAGTTTAGTTATCAAGAAAAATTCTTCTAAATAAACCATTTATCAAAGAAAGAATCACACTGAAAAATTTTAAACTATAATGAAATGAATGATGATTTTGATGTCATTATTCAATATTTTTGAGATCTAGAAAAAGTAATGTTTAGGGAAAATTTATACTTTAAATCCATTAATTGGAAATAATAACTCCTGAAAAGCAATGATCAAAGCATCCATCTTAGATGAAAAACTGAAAATAAGTTAATTCAAGAGACTGTAAATGCATAAGTAATAGCCACAGGGCAGAAATTAACAAAATAGAAAGTATATGATAGAAAGAATCAGTAAGACCAAAGGTTTATTCTTTATAAAGAATAATACAATTCATAAAGCCCTGTTAAAATTGATGAAGATTTGAGGGAAGACTCAAGGGACTTAAATGTAAGAATAATAGGCACAAACTAGGGTATAGAAAATTAGGAGAAAGGGTGTTCTTTGGTGTTCCTTGTTCTTGCATCTCTGACTCTGTCACTTGGCAATGTCTTCTCCTTTCTCTTCTGGGGTCCCACTGACTTCCTGATTCAAGTACTTCCCAGTACCTTTCTCTTTCTGTGTCTGAATACCTTCTGCTGAAAAGGACTGCAGTACCTGATTAAATAGGGCTACACATTAACTAAAAATAACTTCTCCAAGTGGTCTTATTACAATGGGTTCAAACTCACAGGAATGTAGATTATCATTAAGAATTTGTCTAAATTGGAGTATGTAGTTCTCTCTACCACATCGCCCCAATTGCAAGCCATTGTCTTAAACTACATTAAAATTAATAATATTATATCAAAGGTGAGTGAAAAGGTAATGCCTAGACAGAGGAGCTATTCTCAAAACATTCATTCCAGAATATATTTTAAAATTTCAATAAGGAATTAAATATATAGTGGTAAAAAGGAATCAAAAAGAATTCACATAAGAAGAAATCTAAATGTTCAATGAACATGGAAATAATTGTTCATCAAATAAAATTCAAAAAGAACCACGGTGTGCTATTACCACCCAAAGGCCAAAGTGACTAAAGTGAAATATAAGTCAAATGTTGGCAAAAATGTTTACCTGTTAGTGGATGCCTGACCTTGTTAGCAGCCTGCTTTTAATTGTCTAATAAAAGTAATATGTTCTCTATGATTCCATTTAGAGGAAATTCAATAAAAATAGATGATACTGAATTATACCTGTATAAGTATGCATGCATAGATAGAAAATTCATAAAACTGGTAGTTATATCCAGGCTAGTAGTTAACTTTGGATTGAAAAGAAGTGGTGGTAAAATGGGTGGAGGGACATGCCAGCATCCTATTTGCTGCAATATTCTATTTGCTTACTTGACTACTACTTACACATGTGTTAGCTTTACGAAACATTATTGAGCTGTATGTTTTTTAGTTGTGGTTCACTCCCTGTAGGTACATAATATTTCAAAATGTGAAAGAATAAAAAAATAAAGTAAATGTTCCTTCTACTCCTATCCTACTCTCCAAAGGTAATCACAGTCACCAGATTCTTATTTATCCTACCAGATATTTTCCATCCATACATATATATATACACACACAGACATTTACAACAGCATACACACTGTTTTATGGTTTGCTTATTTCAATTAATATACTTTAGTGGTGATTCTATATGGGTATATGCATAACTATTATCTTTTCAAAGGAAATGTGTATCCCATTGTGTATAAATAGAACACATAAAACAAGATATTGTAATAGTCTGCAAAAAGGCATGAAAGTAAGTTTTTGTTTATGCATGTCAAATGGATATACTACATGCAAATTAAAATCTATATGCTGTTTCCATTGTAACGACATTTATAATAACCTTGAAAAATAAACAATAAAAGTTATGAAGCAAAAAGGCACTTTTAAAAAAATTTCTACTTTTCAGATAAATAAGATATAGCTTTTACAGATAAAATGTCAGAGAATTTTAACTGAGTATAATGAATCAAACAGCCAGTTTTTAACTTTGATCAAGGAAAAACGTAGATAACTGCTGACATTATGGCTCTTTCTTTCTCTATTTTCCTGTACATTAAAAATCATTAAAACTTTAAATTTACTTATTAAGCTCACAGGGAATCATGGGCATAGAGAGGTAATATTTCCAGACAAAATATTAGTTTAAGTCTCCCTTCAGTTTGTTTCTACACTTGCTATACTATATTCTCTCTCTAGATGTACTATTTTGGAAAATGTCTAGAAAATAGCACAATTAATATTATTTTAAAATTAATTATATCTCTGGAAAAATTATTTCACAAGTTTGATTCACATTGCTAGAAATTATATACAACATGGAAATAATTATTTTGCTTTCTAAAATTTCAGGAAAATATTCTATCAGCCTTCTTAAAAGCAATAGAGTCAATATTATTTTGGAAATCTTAGTCTAATTATACATGATGCTAATACACCTCCAAGTAACTATTTATATTGCTTAAACTGATGAACCATTAGTCTACATGTACTTCTTAAAATAATATTAACCACCTTATTTTAAGGCATATTTATTATTTCACATAATCCTCAGGGGAAAATGGGTAACAATCAAATCCCAGAATAGTCCTTTTGACAAAGAGTTGTAATTTAGCATTTTTTTCTTCTTTTTATCGGAGTGCTTCACACCAGGTCTTTGGAAAAAATCTTCTATTAACTGCAAAGTCCTAATTATTGATTCTCCACCGACAATGTTGCTAAAGCTGTTGTTTCTAGTAGGCTGCTCCTATTAATCTCCAATGAACTAGTGAATTTTAATCAATATTCAAGGCTGCCTCTAATGTACTTTTCTAATATTTGTAATGCTAGTGAGGCTCCTGCAAGCATCTACTCCCAGTGTGTTTATGTAAGGAAGACAATTTTTCCAATGCAGTTACTACCTAAAAGCTAATAATGCCATTGCTGATGTTCCTACTAATGTAAGTTCCAAGACTGTGGATACTTTTATATAGAATGGAGAATATGAATTTTCATCAATATTGATGTTTTTTTCCCAATAATGTACTGACGCACTGATTATCATTGCCATAGTCTGTTTTTTGTTTCTTTATATTTCCCCTTTTCTGCAATCCATTTTTAGTTAGAAGTTCTTCAGTGTAGAACATAGAAATACAATTCAAATGTTAAGCAAAAGATAGGTTATTAAGTCAAGCACATGAAGGAAGGGTTGAATGGTAAAGCTATGGGCAAGACAAGGATGCAGGTGCTACCAAATGCAACGGGAAGCAATATTCCCATTATTGTATTTTCAGTTTTCTATTGATTGTGGCTTCCTAATTTATCACTGCAGATCTATTTTCTCCATAAGGTGGAATATACCTGCTGCTACATCCTGAAATATGTATCATATGTATTTCAAGCTTTAGTGGCTATAGACTCTCCTCAAGCTCTTTCTTTGCTGAAAGATCATCTTAAAGACAGTGCTCATTGGTACTCTTGAACCAAATTTCCATCTATGCTTTAGTGAATTCTAGCTAAGGGGTCAGGATACAGCATTGGATCAAGTTTTTTGGAGTTACTGTTTCTGAAAAATATTATATAGGCTTATTGGGTGGGATAACATTGTCCTAATATGATAACTCATGTGGATGATGTATTAATTGTAAGTAAGGAAAAGATAGTAAATAGAAAGAGCTGCTGAACAGGTTATCTCACATCTCCCATAACACCCAAACCCAGGTCACAAGCTGGAATACAAAGGGGAAATCTGAATGACAGAATTATGTTGACCTAAAAATTCACTCTTTTATATGACAGAAGCATGCTTTCTTTAACCTGCGCACTAAGCTTGATATAGATAATTTCCTAGTTGACTCCTTAGTTCCTCAAACAAGAATCTTTTTGAGTTCTTGCCATATATGTTCTTCAGATATACACAATCATATACAATTTTAAGAATAAATGTGGTTTGGAGGTGATCTAGATATAAACTAAATATTTTGAATCTTTCTAATTTGCATGAATTTCCATTATGTCTAACATCTTTAAATATAAATGTTCACATTTCTATTCTTTCCTCTCCTTTTATTTTATACTTCAGAGGAACAGGATACATATAAATAGATTTATTCCTAGGAGCTTATGGCTTAAAAATCTACATTTCCAACATAGACTTCCACATAACTGATCAGTTCTAACTTATATATATACAAGTATTATCTGTTGTAAATATCCAAATGGATGTCCATACTTAGGGTGAAATAAACATGAATTTCCTACCCACCCATGTTAGTTAATAGACAAATATCCATGCTGGAAGCAGGTTGATCTTATAAAATATGGACAGTCACAAAATTGAGAGAAGAAGAAAGAAAATCTCTGTATTATTTGTATACTACCTCCTACTCCAGCTTCATTTTGCCCCATCATCCCACTAGATGCAGGTATTACTTGATTCATCATTTTCAACAAGAGAAAGTAGTTTTTTTTTAAGGATTCAAAATCCCAATTTATTTTTTGTAACTGTGTTATATATCCCATTTACTGATTCTTGCTCAATGGGCATACAGACCAAAGATCTTTTATTGAACTGTCATTTGTTTTCCTTCCTTTGGCATGTAATTGACATCTCTCAACACACATATGAGATGCAGCACAGTCTAGAAAGCAGTTTGACAAAAGCCTTTCCTCCTCCTCTTTAACAGGTCTCTTCTTATTCACATAGGATCTTCTGATCATTTTATTGTCTTTGGTTATATTCTCTGGTAAAAAATAAGATTTCAAAGAGATATATTAGTTCAAGCATGTGTGTGTGCATGCACTTTTATGCACTGATCATGGTGCAGTGTTATATCATCATAGATGGAGTCTTTTCCTGAGACATGTTCTATTGACTCATCTGAATCCAATGTTGGCCTCCCTGTAGAAGCTATTTTCATTATAATTGAAAATGGCCTGGGACACTGGGATATGTGAGAGTTATTAAATGATTAAATGTTCTGAAGAGCAGTAACCCAAGAAAGAAAGGCTGAATCCAAGCATTTTAAAGGTTAACTTACATATACACAGGAAAGAAGTAAACAATACAAGTTGGCCACCAGGTATCTCTCTCTCATCCTTCCTTGTTTTCTGAATGTTGATTTTTTGGGAGGAAGAACAATGCATCCTGCTAAATCTCTTCGCTTCCCGTCTTCCTGGACTCTTGTGACTGGTGATGTGTAATAGACCAGAGGAAAGAGATGGAAGCACATATTGCTAAAAAGTGCTCTTTTTGTTTTTCTCCTTTCTCTTTTCTGCCCTTGTATAAAAAAATAGTAAATTATATAGTAATAATATAATACTTATTTTCAAATATATGCATGTTACAGTTTTCAACTGTGTTTACATATGAGTAAAAGGGGTCTTTGTCTAATGATATATATTATGTGGATTTTAATTTTTAAAAATATTTTTACATATCTTTTTTTAAAAATAGCTACATGACTTTTAATAAATAAGTATATAAAAATCAAAATTAAAAAAATTAAGTCGGGAAGGGCATCTAAGGTACAAAACTCTTTCCTCTTTCCACTGGTGAGATAAACCATTGACAAGTGAAGGATTAGGGAATTAAGACATTTTTATCATTTCACCATTTCTACATGTCCACATAAGTTTGTAATAATCCAAACCAACAAAAATGCCTACTATGGTTACTGTTTTAATTTGCTAGGCTGCCAAAACTCAGTATACTATAAATGGGTTGGCTCTTCCAATGGGGATTTATTAACTTGCAAGCTTACATTTCCGAGACCATAAAAGTGTCCAAATCAAAGCATCATCAGGCAATGCTTTCTCCCTAAAATTGGCTGACAGAAATCCTGGACTTCTTGGTCATATGGCAAGGCCCATGGCAGCATCTGCTGATCTCTCCTTTTCCAGGTTTCATTGCTTCAGCTTCTTTCTTCTTGTGTTCTTTCTGTTTCTCTCTCTGTACTCCTCCCATTTATAAAGGACTCCAATAAGAGAATTAAGACCTACCCTGGGCCATGCATTACTGAAGAAACCTAATCAAAAGGTCACACACACAATAGGTTTACACCCGCAGGAATGGATTAATTTCCTGGGTTCCACCCAGTTTCAAAGTATTACACTCCACTCTCTGGGCCCCAAAATGCACGTTCTTTCCATATGCAAAATATATTCATTCCATTACAATATCTCAAAAAGCCTCAAGCCATTTCTGTAACAATGTAAAGTATAAAATCTCATCAAAATCAGTTAAAGGTGTGGCCTGTACTGGGGCAAAATTCCTCTCAGATTGCCAGTTTGTGGGTCTGTGAAACTTAGAACATGTTATTTCTTCCAATAACAAAGAGGAGGGGAGTCATAAGATAATTTGCCTTAGGGAGAAATTGGAAAGAAAACAGGAGGCACTGGTCACAAACAATTAGGAAACCCTGAAGGGTTTCCTCCATTAGATTTTAAAGTCTAAGATTCATCTATAGAATGATGTCTTGGGCCCGGCTAGATAGCTCAGTGGATAAAGAGCGTGCTGGGAAACCACATGGGAGGCCCCGGGTTCGGTTCCCGGGGACCTCTCCTAGCGGGCAGACCGCCTTGAGAATGGCAAGCCGCCATGGGCGGGCCAGAGGCGCCATGGGCAGGTCAAAAAGCTGCCACGGACAGGGCAAAAGCCGCCACGGGCAGGGCAG
>PVKH010013023.1:0-17015 GCA_004027955.1 Chaetophractus vellerosus | reverse complement strand
TTAAAGGGCTGAGTAAAACAGCAACATATATAAAATAGAATACAGATCAGTCACCATTAAACATTTAGGTTGTTTAAAAGTTTACAGGATAAGCTGCATTGCAACAATTATCCCTATACTTATATATTGCTATAGGTTGAATCACATCCCCCACAAAGACATGTTCAAGTCCTAATCCCAGTCCTGTGGATGTGAACTCATTTGTAAATAGAATCTTTGAAGATTCTATTAAGATGAGAACAAAATGAATCAGGGTGGACCTTAATACAAATAACCAGAGTCCTTATAAACAAATTTTTTGTATACAAGTGGTAGGAGTCAGAGGAGGATACAGGAGACAGATGGCCATGTAATAGAGGCAGATGGAGTTTTAGCTCTCCAGCAAGTCACTGTCAGAAAGTAAGATCCTGCTGACACCTTGATTTTAGACATGTAGCCTCTAAAACTGTGAAAAAATAAATCCCTGTTTTTTATGCCAACCAATCTGTGGTATTTTTATAGCAACCCTCACAAACTAAGAAAGATATTTAGACACTTGTGTTATTAGATCCTTAGGTTAAATTCCTATGAGGCTACTCGCTGAGTCAATGGACAGAAAATTAAGGATTTTGATTACTATTGTATTTTTTTTCCAGAATAGTTGGACAGATTTCTCTCTTATCAACAGTGCATAAGAAAATCTATTTCCTGACATTTCCATAAACATTAAGTTTCCATTCATCAATGCTAATCAGTTTGGTATCTTTAATTGAACAGTCTTATAATTTATTTTTTGCTCTCTCCCTCATTACTTCAGGACAAAATAAAAAAAAGCTTAGAAGAGAGAAATTTCAATGCCCAGTGTTGAAATAAGAATCAGACTCTCACTGAGATGTCTGGAATGGCTTCCCAACTCACTTTGAAATCTCTTAGCCACAAAAACTCAATTGTATTTAATCCCCATTTGGTCAAGGTCTTTTTCCAGACGCATTGCCAGCCAGCACTTAGTAATAATACCTTGGTGCCAGGGAGGCTCATCCCCTGGAGTCATGTCCCATGCCAGGAGGGGAAGATAGTGTGTTTTTATGCTGAGTTTGGTTAGAGAGAGGCCACATTTGAGCAACAAGGAGGCTTTCATGAGGTAACTCTTAGGAAATATGTAATACCAGGCTAAGTTTCAATTTCACAAGAAGGACTTTGGAATTGTCTTGCATGATATTGCAATGATGGATACAGGCCATTATACATTTTTCATCACCTATAAAATTATGATGCAAGACAGAGTGTAAACTATAATGTAAGCTATAGTCCATGGTTGGTAGCAATGTTTCAATGTGTTCATCAATTGTAACAAATGTACCACCCTAATGAAAGATGTTGTTAATGTGGGAAAGTGTGGGAAGGGAAGGGGGGGCATATGGGAATCCCCTATATTTTTGATGCAATATTTATGTAATCTAAAGCTTCTTTAAATATAAAAAAAATTTTGAAAAAGAATCAGAATCTCAGAGCTTCAAACTATGACACATTTCTAGCACACTTTTATGATTTGAAATGGAGTCAATGAGAAATTGTCTTCTGTCTGCTGAAAGCAAAAATCAGTTTCTAGCTCTGCTATCTAGTAGTTTTGCTCCATGATTGTATACAGGATATACAAGAGATATACTAGATATAAGAACATGAGAGATGGTTACACTTTAAACCATAATATCACCATGCTTTGAAGATCACAAATTGGGAATTGCAGTTTCTATTACCTCTGGATTATCAGCAAGCCATATAAAAACCTAATGAAAGCCAAGGTTGAGGCACTCAATTAAATGATTAAAATCCATATAATCTGTACACCAATGCAGAGTGCCAGAAGGGGCAGCACATAAACAAAACCTTCACTTGGCTACTTTTCTCTTCTGGCTCATTGTGGTGTGGATATAGTACCATTTCATCCCTTTCTCTTGGCTCTTTCAGCAGTGGACAAAACCACTGAAGCCACTCAGCAGACAAACACACCAGCTCACGGGCCTGGAGGACAGTTTCCCTTTCCCAGCAGCAGTACATGCCCTTCCCTGGACTTTCCAGATGACCTTTATAGTAGCATCCGACTTCTTGAGTAGTTTTGATTTTGACAGCCTGTCTAAGCAAAATAAACAATGAAACATTGCCTCATTTAAAAAACTCAGTCTCAAGTTCTAAATCCATTTCTCACTTGTCTTTTATCTGAATACACAAGACTTAATAAAAAATGCAGCAAAAGGGGCTATGTGTGTGTGTTTATTCCACACATAGGTTTTTACCAGTTGTTGAGCAACAGATGAGTTTTGCAACTTTCAAAACTGATATTGTTAAACAAGTTCTCTACATTATTCCATTATGAGCTTTCAAAAGGGTCAGCTAATTTTATCAACTTGAAAATAATGTTATTTGATTCTCTATAGATATATTAACCATTGCTTTCTTGTTGAAATTTCCTTTATATTCTATATTTCCTTGATACTGCACTTTCCGGTTTCCCATCTACCTCTCTGATCTTCTATTTTCTCTCTTGACTGGTTTATTCCATTTATTTCAGAACCGAAAAGTAGTCATTATTCAAACTCTAAAATTTCAGTCTTCAGATTTATGTTCTATATCTGCTTTCTCTTGTAAAATTAGGAGCAAAAATAAGTTCCATTTTTTGGGATGGATCCTAAAACTGAAATTAAAATTTAAAACTCAAGCAATATGTATCTAAATTGGTATAACTGTTGTCTTAGTTTGTCAAAGGGTTGCCAATGCATAGTACTAGAAATGGGTTGGCTTTTATAAATTGGATTTATTTGGGGTAAAAGCTTACAATTCCAAGTTCATGAAATGTCCAAATCAAAGCACCATCAGAGATTCTTTCTCACTAAAGTCAACTATTGGTGATCCTGGTGTTTTGCCACATGGCAATCAGGCATATGGCAGGGCTTGTCTCCTCAGCCTTGAACTGCACCATGGGCCCAGCCTCTTGGGGGCTTCATGCTTAAGTGATCCTCGAGTCTTCTTTCACATGGCAGGGTCAAAAATGGTGGTGCTCCCTTTTCCTGTGTGTTTCTCTCTGTGTCTCCATTTATATCAGACCCAGTAAGAGGACAGACTCAACCTGAGTCACCCCTCACTGACATAATCCAATCAAAAGGGTCTCACACCAGCAGGAAATCGATTAGTTAAAAAACATCTTTCTATTTTTGGGTTTCATAAAAGAATTTTAAACTCTCACAACAGCTTTTCATTCATACCACCTGAAGATAGCCATTTCTCTGGATACTTACCAAAACAAGTCCCTCCCCTGGCCTCTAATCATGGGTAGGTTGATGGCTGAACACTAATATCTCATCTAGCTGCAAGCCATTTATATAGCTTTTTATGTTCTTTGTTAATATTTAAATTAAAAGGTTTATCTTCTTTTTATTTGTTTCTATGTGTTTTATTTATATTACCAATAGCCATTTCTTAATATGAATATTACAAATCTTTTCCAAGTTTTATTTACATTTTATATTTACAAAAGAAAAAATCTGTAAGACAAAGGTAGCTAGATAAAAGATAAGTATACAAGTATGAATGGTTTTACTCTATTTTACCAATAAGCACCTAAAAATGAAAGCAGGGGAAAATATTCCATGTGTAATAGAAATAAACCAAAAATATTAAAAATAATTATAATTAAAAAGTCACAAGGCCTATATAAAAAACCACAATATTTTAGGGAAAGATTTGTCAAGGTTTGGGCATATGGATAATATACTCATAGACTGGAAGAATTAACATCATAAAAATACAAATCTTTTTAATATTAATATAAAATGTACTGAAATTTCATTAGAACCCTCATAGTGTTTCTTTTGGAATGGGATAAAGCGATCATAAGTTCTATATAGGAAAACTGTCCAGAATAACTGAAAGTATAAAGACTAACAGAGATGAAGAGGTGTTTTTCAGATTCACAGAATGTAATACAAAAACTTTTTTCAACAACTATGGTATTGGCATAGATATTGACTGACTTGTTAAGTAGTGAAACAGAATATATCCAGAAATAGATCTTATGTATATATGATAATTTAATATTTAACTCAAATTATGGTCTTGCCAAATGAACAAGGATGAGTAATTTAATAAATGGTGCTGTCATTACTGGCTATCAAAATGGAAGAACCTAAAATTGGGTCTCACTCTTTACCCATTAAAAAAAAACTTTCTAGATATATTACACAAGTAAATGTGGTAATATTAATTATAATAATAACTGTTTTACAATAAAATCTAAGAGACTGTGTATAGTCTAAGGCACTAGAGAGATGTTCTTAACCAATATTGGAAACTCAGAATCTCTTAAAAATAGATATATTTGAGTCTTTAAAATTAAAGTCATATGGCATTAAAACCAAAGATAATTTGAAAAAACATTATCACATAATGATTATTCAAAGAATAATACCTACAATTTTTAAAAAATATGAGCTCTTATAAGTGGACAAGAAAAAAACAATCATCCAAAAGAAAAATTAGTAAAACATAATAAGATACAATTCACAGAAGAGCAAATGACCAAGAAACCCCTGAAAATGATTAAATTTAGAGTAATATAAATAAGCATATTAAAGTAATAATACAATCACTTTTCCCTAAACAGACAAAAAAAATTCCAAATACAGAGAGAGACTGCATAAGTGGGAAAACTAGTGTCTCAGAGCCTTATAAAATTTTCTTCATGTGTTTAAATAGAATACATTTTATACATTTGTCTTTGCTTGAAGAAGAGCCAAACACAGAAATTCATTTCATATAAATCATTGTGATTGGTTTAAAATATTAAAGAGCACAATTTTAACTGTCATCTTCTGATACAAGAATATTAACATTCAGTCTCATTTCCTGTCATTGGGTATACCTTGGGCTACCATATACAAATTCAAGTGATAAAAAGGCCTCCTTGAAATGTTGGGCAAAACCTGGTAGTCTCAGGGTCTTCTGGAAGCAGGGGAAAGTCTACATAACTTCTGAAAGAAAATTACCCCTTAGACCATTCCTTCTTGGCTATTCCAAGTCTTCAAATTACTCCAGCACAGAAATATGCAAACTCATCTTCTCAGCACTACTGTTGTGAGATTAAAGAGTTAAGAACTTCATAGGATATGGTTGACCTGAGTTTGTTATTAATGGCTGGTCACATGGCCTTTGGCAGGCCAAGTGGTAACATTGGCTTCCAGGGAAGAGGATGTTTTGGAAAATGATAATGTATGTGACTATCTGTTCCAGTCCACCCTGTGCTGGCAGAGCCTCTCATTCTACTGTCTGTTTCCTTTGGTTTGGTTTAACCTATTTTTCAGTGTCGTCAGTTCAAGTTTTTTCCTGGACTCTGGGAAGGGAGTTTCATTCTTTACTTAGGATCATATGAGATTTTATTACAAAACCTCAAACCATATTAAATTTGATTGTTCTGAAATATGCCATTGACTTTGAATTCCAGGGATATGTTGCCTCTTGGGTCAAATTTTTCCCTGAAGTATGTAGGCAATTTTTTAGCCCCAAATTACTAGACTCAAGTGGATGAATCTTAATGAAGAGGCTGTAGTTTGGAGCTCCTGTTGTCATTCTAAAAGTTGTATTAGTTAGGAACACAGTATTTGGGTATACATATCCAAGAGTCAAGAGAATCAAAGCTGGGACTGTGGTATAGAAATTATGATATTGATAAGACCTTGTTATTACACTTCCTTGTTGCTAAGGCTCATTGAGGATATGGAGAGGAATCCATGAGACCAATGTTGGATTGATCGTCTTTCCAATTTTTACCCACTAACTTCATGACAACCTAGACTGCTCCCACTGACATGATGGAGTAGAAAGGGCACAACCTAACCAGGCACAGACCTACGTATGGTCACCTGGAGTTAATATTCAGGTCCAAGGAACAATCTCTTAAACCACAGTGACATTTTGCTTCATTAGGTGATATATTAGTAATGATAAGTCACCCCCTAGCCTCTGTCATCTTGCAACATATAAGCACATGTGCAATCAATCACCTCCAGTATTACATGGCCAGAAAGAGATTGAACATGACAGGCTTAGCAAAAGACTACTATGTTGGGCAAGTTATTTTACCTACCTAGAACTTCAGGTTCTTCAACTGTGAAATAGGGATGGTACGTAATATTCGAGGCTGCTAAAATGATTAAGAATAATATATATGTAATACAAATGTATATGTATATGTTGGAATGTCTCAGCTTCAGTCTGAGGTGTGTGTATATATGTATATATATGTGTGTGTGTGGTTGTACCTGACGAATCAGTGGGACAGGACACCCAGAACTCTTCTCATTGGAAAAGAACCATAGAGCCTTTAAAAAAAAATGATTCTAAAAAGAAGCTCTAAGAATATTGAGTTTGATCTAGTAAGACTACTTCAGACACTATACTATTCTCGGAATCACACAGACTCATTAAGAACTGGTCTTACCTAGTTCCCACATAGGACTCATATTAAGAACTTCAGAGAGGATGAGAGGAAATGAAAAATAAAACTCCAAATGACAGTAGGATACAAGCTTCTCTGTTGGTGGCCCACATACCTTCTGACAGATAGGTATATTCCCTGCTTGCAATACATGAGAACATTTTATCAAGCAGAGAAGTACACCAATATATGAAGCAGACTATTTGTGAGTGCACATAAGAGATCTCCTGAAAAGTCCCCCAAATTACCTGCCAGCAAATATGGATAGCACTATGGCCCTGTGCTAGGGTGGCAAGGTCATTTGTCAGTGAAATGTGGATTATCACTGTTTAAGATGATCTCCTTGTACCCACCGACCAAATTCCCAGAGTAAGTTTCATTACATGTATGCTTTGAACATAGGTCATAGTAGAATAATTAATTAAGGTGTATTTGTGTGTTAATTGAAAACATTCACTTCTGCTATGAAAACTGAGATGATAAAACTCAAAAGCTGTGTGAAATATGCATAAGTAAGTTAATAGCTTGTAAGACACAGGTGAAAAAAATCAGGTATGTTAGATATAGTTAATGAGTAATCAAGTAGCTTTAAGACATGGGCAGAAGTCCTTAGATGGTTAAAACATTGACAAGCAAGTTTAGTAACCTATGAGATATGTTAGACCATAAAGTCAGTAGAGTGTGTGTGTACTGAACACAGAAAGAGAAAGGACAGAAGGACTAAAAGACACCTAATATTCGTGATACACTAATACATTAGACATATGAAGTGCTCGATATTCATGAGACTTTATATTGACTGCCCATTGGTGACACCCATCCTGGCCTCATGGGTCCTAGACCTAAGAAAAGTAAATAACATTTGTCACTGCTCGTGCAGTTTATTGGTCAACTATAGTTGTAGCCAATACAATTTCGTGTATTGTTAACTCTATGCACCTTCCACCTGAAGAGCCCCTTGCTCACCCTTAGCTCTGGTCCTCATAACCACACCATGAACAAGAACACTCATGCATGAGATGGACAGGCCAAATGAACATTGCTTAAGATAGGATTTTGCCTTGTTTTCACCTTAAGTATATTAAAATATCTCTTCTCTTTCCCCTTTCTTGCTGGGTGTTATAAACCGATTTAATAAACTTACAATCAAGCATTTTAGTTTGGTCTATGAGTCTCTCTGGGGTAGTTTACTCAGGGTGACCTTGGAAAATACTGTTGCATTAAGGTAATTTTTCACATGGCAATGAAGATACCTGATTTGTTTATGTATTCATGAAGAGGGCAGTGACGAGTAGATTAAAAGATGAACTGCAAGGAACATAACCATGGAACATTCTGAAATGGAAGCTTTGGAGTTAAAAAAGGACAATGTATATAGATTTTTGGTTTTTAGTATACAATGTTAGTGCATGCTAGTAGAAGAGAGTTGGGAAAAGCCAGAGGATTGCCTAGGATTATTGGAGCTGGGTTTCAGAAAAAGTTAGTAGCCCAAATTATCTGAGTCCTCCAGTTGCCCACTTATTCCCCTTCAGTACAATGCAAGCTTTTGTTATGTCTTAAAAAGCAGAACTTGTATGTATCAGTATAATACCATATTAGAATAGACAACAAAGATGAAAACTTGTTCTATGTTAAACTAATACATTCTTGAAATGAGGTGATTCCATCATGATTTTATGATATATCTAGGTCATAACTCTTGTCAATAAAGAAATTCTTATTTATTAAATCCTATTTGTATTCAGGTAGGCTTCTTTTACTCCTTTGTGTCAGCTCCTCGTCCTACTATTATCTCATCTCAGACACCTATATTAACCCATCTCCTTTATTTAAATCAGAATTGTAGTTCTTTATCTATATCTTTCCTTTAACATGATAAAAATTGTTTTATTTTAAACAACTTTATTGAGATATAATTCATATCCCATAGAATCTTCCCATTTAATTCAATGGTTTGTAATATATTCACAGATATGTTCAACCATCACCACAGTCAATTTTAAAACATTTCATCACCTTAAAAAAAAAGCCCAATATCCTTTAGCTATCACTCATCTACCCCTGGCTCCCCAGCCCTAAGCAATCCCCAGCCACTAATCTACTTTCTGTCTCTATAGATTTCCCTCTTCTAGACATTCATATGGTTGAAATAAAATAATATGTGTGCCTGGATTTTTTCACTTAGCATGTTTTCAAGGTTCATACATCTTATAGAATGCATCAGTAATTCATTCTTTTTGTGGTTGAATAATATGCCGTTGTATGACTATAACACATTTTGATTATCCATTCATTCATTGATGGACATTTGCGTTGTTTTCACCTATAGGCCATCACGATAATGCTGCCATAAACCTTCATGTAAAGTTTATTTGTAGACATATGTTTTTATTTCTCTTGGGTATGTACCTAGGAGTGGAATTGCTGGGTCACATGGTTATTTATATGGTTTAATTGTTTGAGGAACTGCTAGGCTGTTTTCCAATGGATTAATTCTTAAGAGTTGGGGTTTCTTGCTTTTTCACAAATAACTTCCTAGATCCAAATTAAATGTTCTGCCATATAGTCCACAATAGTTTCTATGAGCAAGGCATTGAAAATCATATTTAAGAGAAGTCCCTTCTTCTTGAAGTATTATTCCTTTTTTGGCTTTCATGATATGTTGCCTTTGAATCCATTACTTTTCCTTCCCCCTAAGGCAATTTCCAGTTTATCAACTGGAAATTCCATTCATTGCACTAATAGAATACTCAAAATTACATTCGGCTATAACAGAAGCCTGTCTACAATGGCATAAACAAAGAAAAGCTTATTTTTTGTATGTAATGAGGAGTCTGGTGTGGTTTGCAGATGTTTGCTGACATGGCTCAAGACTCAAGGATTCCTGAGTCAAGGACTCTGATGTTCTCATGATCCTTCACAAGAAGTCTCCTGAATCTCCAGTCATCACGTCTGAATTTCAAGAATGAAGGAGGAGGAAAAGGAAAAAGCATTCCAACTAGCCAAATAATTTGTTTTGGAAGGACTTTCCCTTGTCACACCCAAAAACTCCCTTTTACAGATGACTGGCCAGCTTGATCTATTAGAAAATGCAGTTTGCTTAGCTGAGCACATTGTCACCTCTAACAGCATAGAGATTCTATTACCAAGCAAGAAGGAGAGACAGGTAGACAGGTTTCTGACAGGTGGCAACTGGTATATAATTATAACTAACATACAGTGCAAAGTATGTGCCAGGTACTATTCTAAGTGCCTTAAATATATGAACCCATTTAATCATCACAACAATCTTAAGGTATAGGTGTTTTTATTATTCCCTTTGTACTGACGAAGAAGCCAAAGCAAAGAGAGGATGGCAACTTTGCCAAGAGTGAGGTAGTTTAAGGCTTTCATGTCCTTAGAGCTAATCCATTCCTGTGGGTATAAACTTATTGTAGGTGGGACCTTTTGATTATGTTACTTCAGTAGGGTGTGATGACACAAGGTGGATCTTAACCCTCTTACTGGAGTTCTTTATATAACAGGATGAATATGGATAGAGACATAGGAGCACAGAGAGAAACCCACAGAAGCAGAGAAAAAGCCACAGGAGGAGAGAGAGAAAGCCACAAGAGCAAGTAGCTGAACTCAATGGAACCCAGGAGAGAGGAAGCCAGGAGCTGAAGCAACAAAACCCAGAAGAGAAGGGAGAGACCAGTAGATGCCTCCCTGTGCAGGCCTTCGAAGAGAGAGCATTGCCTGATGCTGCCTTGATTTGGACCCTTTCAGGATCTCAGAACTGTAAGCCTGCAGCCCAATAAATCCCTATCATAAAAGCCAACTCATTTCTGTTCTTTTGCTTTCGGCAGGTTTTAGCATACTAATCTACCATACTCATCATTTCTGCCACATTTGATTGGTCAAAGCAAGTCAAAGGGAGGGAAAAGAGACACCCATTCATGGGAGAAGGGGCATGTGTTATCCGTCCACTGAGGTGGGAGTAATTGCTGACAGCCAGCTTTGCAGACAATCTTCCACACAGGTTTCTGCTTTTGTCAAGCCTCAGTAAGACATAACAAAAGTGTTTTCCAGCAAAACCATTGTGCAAAAGCTATTATTACTATTCTTTCTTTCTATAGCAACATAGTTTTATTGCAGAAGTACACTCTCCTCCGCTCCTCCTGAATACATGGATTTTTATTTTGCACAAATCAAGTGGAAAAGAATCTTTCATTTTCACATGTTAAATGATTTATGATTTGTAGTGAGTTGACTAGCGGCACCCAAAATGGTACGTCCTCACCCTAAACTCTTGTACCTGGGAATATGACTTTATTCAGAAAAGAGGTCTTTGCAGATGTAATTAAGGGAAGGATCTTGTGAGGAGATCATCTTGGATTAGCCAGGTGGGTCCTAAACCCAGTGACAAATGTCCTTAGAAGCAGAGGAGAAGACCCAAACACATAAAGAGAAGAAGACCATGTGAAGAAAGAGGCAGAGATTAGAGTTATGTGGCCACACGCCAAGGAATGCCTGGAGCCACCAGAAGCTGGAAGAGGAAAGCAAGGATTCTTCCCTAGAGTTTTCAAAAGGAGTGAGGCCCTGCCAAAACCTTAATTTCAATTTCAGACTTCTGGCCTCCAGAACTGTGAGAGAATACATTTTTGTTACTTTAAATTGCCAAGTTTGTAGTAATTTATTACGACAACACTAGGAAAGCAGCACATGGTTCTTTATCAAACCCTTACTGAGGATATTTCACAATTTACTACTTTTTGAAATGCATGTTCCCAGTTCATCTGGTTTCAGAGGATCTTCATGTTGAAGAAGAGAATTAAAGGGCTGAGAGAAGTTTTATTTATTTCAAATTTAAAAAGCGCTGTCAACAAAAACTAAACCTTAATTCCTGAATTATGCAGGTTTTCCTCCTTGGTCTTCTATCTACAGAGATAATACCCAATCATCTCATCACCTATAGTGGCTACATGGCTATTCTGACCCATCTGTAGCTCACAAAACCATTATTTTTCAAAATAGCATCTCTTTGTCCTCCCGAATCCTTATGGCAAGAAATCAAACAAAAGTAAAATATTTAACCAGTACCATGGCTTAAATCACTGGTGTTCAAAGAGTGGCTGCTTAACCAGCAGCAAAGGCAGCACTGGGGAACTTGTTAAAAATGCAAACTCTTGGACTGCACCCAGACCTAGTGAATCAGAAACCCAATCTGTGTTTGAAGCAGCCCTCCAGGCAATTCAGGCAATTCTGATGCTGTTGAAGTGTGATAACTGCTGGTTTAAATGCTTCCAATGATTATAAACTTCAAATCTTTGAGGTATTAACATCTATTATCTAATTAAAATTTCTTATGTTTGGATATGCTGAGCAATTTTTTTCAATTGATTTCTTCAGATTTCCTTCCCTTTTTAACCTGCCCATCCCGCAAGTGTTTTTACTAAAATGGCTGCTGTCCAACATCTGGTTCTGAAAGGAAACTACAGAATCCATCAAAACACATTTGCGGGATTCCTGTGGGTTTTTGGGTGGGGAATACATTTAAACTTTGTGTGAACCTAATAGGAATAAAATAAGCAAGTGCAGAGGGAGTGTAAAAACCAAAACTGTTAGGTTTGTACTGCGAGCCTCTCTTCTATGATATCTTTGTGTCCAAAGGGATTAGTCTGCTACCCAACCTATCTCACATTGCAAATATAGGGTGCTCATTATGTCATAGATATCCTCAATGCATTATTTAAATCTTCCTTTTGCCACTTTGGACAGGGAGGTCTACATAATTATGAATAAACCTAACCCCATTCACCTGGCAGACCTACAAAACGAACCTCTTTCTAACTCTCAATCTGTGTTCACTGCTCAAGGAATGAGGCATGGGGCAGAGTGTAACAGAAGATGGGCTTAAAACTGTTGCACACACAATGGCATGTTTTATAACTGATAACATCATAGCTTCTATAAAATATGGATCATAAAACTTTCCATACAAAACCATGACATAAAAATATGAACTTGTTTTTCCTTTGCTGTGAATTTGGAGCCTGTTACCATAAGTGTAATGGTTCATTTCTTATGTATACTTGGCTACGTTATGGTATCCAGTTGTTTGGTCAAACACTGGCATACTTGTTTCTGTGAAGGTATTTTGTAGATTGAATTTGCATCTACAATCCTTTGGCTGCATCTATGATAAGTTAATTGCATCTACAATCAATAAAGGAGATTGTCCTCAGAAGTGGAGGTATTCTCCTCATCTTATCAGGAGGTTTCAAAGGCCAGAACTGAGGGTTTCAGAGGTCTAGAGAATAATTTCTGTCTCAACTTCAACACTGGCTCTTGCCAGAATTTCCAGCCAGCCAGTTTCCCTGGGGAAATCTTACTGAGGACATCAACATCACCTTTATCAGAGTTTCCAGCTTGCAGCCTACCCTAAGGAATTCAGAATTGCCAGCTCTCTTAGTCGCATGGCCAATTCCTTATAATAAATCTGTTTACACACAAATCCTGTTGGTTCCCTTTCTCTGGAGAGCCCTAACTAATATAAACATCAGTTACCTTTTAAATCTTTGAAATGGACAAGGTAAGTATGTTCCCAAGTGCTTAGTGATGGATTTGTCTATTTCCAACCCCATTTCTCTAGATATATAATTCCTACAGACATGTTCTAAGCAGCAGAGCAGCTGAACTGAGAGTCTAGAGTGGACAGATTAATATTATTCTATGATTAATAACCTTGATATGATATTCTGGGATTTCATTGGTAATGTGTCACCCTTATATGCAACATGATGATGACTTACACTTACATGTATCCTTGGCACATAATGGTGACCTGTAGTACACTATTCAGTGCTCAGTAAATGTTTGTTGAGTGAATAAAGGACTCACCCATAGCCAGCAAAATGCTAATAATGCATATCAACAAAGCATCAACCTCCATTTTTGCTTTTCTAATGATAGAAATAACATAAATAACATATTCAAATCCTATCTTTTCTTTAAATAGGAATATTTTCTCCTAATAGCAGTCATGCATTACAAATAGAGATGTATATGTGTCACAAATGCCATAATTAAGACTTTGCAAAGCAGAAAATTATATTTCATCAACATATAAATAAAATCTAGGGGCCAGCCCAGGGGATAGAGCGCCGGTATACCACATGGGAGGCCCCGGGTTCGGTTCCCGGGGACCTCTTCTAGCGGGCAGACCACTTTGAGAAGGGCAAGCCGCCATGGGTGGGCAGAGCTGCCGTGGGCAGGGCAAAAAAAAAGCTGCCATGGACGGGGCAAAGCCGCCACGGACAGGGCAAAGCCGCCATGGGCAGGGCAGTTTGCCCGCGAACGGAACGCAGCCAGCCACCCGTGAACTGAAGCGGAGCTGGCCGTGAATGGAAGCAGAAGCTCCCCACAAGTGGGGCAAAGCTGCCTGCGTGGTGACAGGTCTCAGCGCGTCGCTGCAATGGGGGAGACAAAGTGGACAGAGAGGAACACAGGAATGGACACACAGCAAGAGCAAGCAGAAGGGGGCGGGGGGATGTAATAAATAAAAAAAAATCTTTAAAAAAAATCTAATTAAATACAATTTATGAACATCTCATAGACACCATGAACCCTCAAGCATGTTGGCAAAGCACAAATTTGTGTGGATGATTCCTTACTGTTTTATGAGAAGAAAGACCAGATACTTCTTTTATAAAACTATTTGCCACAGTGATGGCTCTCCAAATCGATTATATGAATAATCAATAGCTTTTTTTAAACTTTTATTCTTAGCAAGCCAATCTCCTCACATTCAAAGACAACCAACTTTATCACCAAATGTGGGGAGGAGATTAATCAATTTAACCAAACTCTCTGCTCTCATTTTTATACTCTAATATTTATCTCATCACTCAACCTTCTGTGAATGCAGACTTTAACTTACTGAAAAATAACTATTCTGATCAAGCTTCTTGGTAAGCCATTTCAGCAATTTCAAAATGATTTTACAAAGAAAACATTCTCAATTAATGTATCTATCAGGGTGCAGTTCAGAAAACAGAAAGCACTCCAGGAATTTGGACAGGGAAAATAACATAAAAAATTATTAATTAGTACACAGAATTGACTAGTAAGAGAAGAGCTCTAAAGAGTACAGTAAAAGCAGATGTAAGGAGCAGCCACCAGCTCTAGGGCTGGGGGCGAGAACTCAAGAAGGAACCAACTTGGAAGAAAGCACCCTGCCACCCAAAGGCTGCGATTCAGACCTCATTTGAGAGGGCATGGCTGTGGTCCACTGGTGGGGAAGAATTTCCCTGAGGAGTGCAGAAAGTCACCTGCGGGACACTTACTAGACTTGCCAGGAAGCCACCACTGTGTGCCAGTAAGACCTGCTGGGAGGCCATACATCCTCAGTCTCCAGCACCCTCCTGACGGGGAAGCCACCTCAGGCAGCTGCACCACGGGAACACACCCTTATTAAGAAGAAGCCCCTTCCTCTTACAGTGTCCTTCCAGCACCCTCTATTGACAAGGCCTAACATTGTTCCAGCTAGCAAAGAGAAATGTTACAGGGTCCAGCCCCAGTATCACAAAACAGGGCAGGAAGGACGGATTTGGAGCTGAGAGACAATAAGCTGATGCCTGCCATGATTAGGTTGCCCCTTTGCTTTCCTCCACCTGTTAGAAAAACACCCAGTACATAAGGGCAGATAGGGAAAAAGCCACAGCGGATCACAAGGATCATTGTCATTGCCAATTAATAGCAGCTAATTTTTAATGGGCCTTAGCTGCCCAGCGATGCTTTGATGTCCATATATTCATTTTTTCTTCATTCCCTAAAAATATCCATTTCAAAAACGATTTCCTCATGCCCCTGCTCTTTAAAGTCACCCATTGTTATAGTTAAATATTTTATGGCTATTTAATAGAGAATTGAGGAACATTCAGAAAGTAACTCACTCATCTTTGTGTGTTTACTGCAAACATATGTGTACCTATAGCAAACCTTGCTCTTTCCTTCTTCCCTCTCATAATAGAATAAGTCTATTCTTCCCTTATAACACTTATTCCACTATCTTTGGTCCCATATCCCCTTCCACAGGTCTATTGGCCAAGCTTTGTAAGTTTTATCTTTGTTGCCATATATATTCTCAAACTTTCCATCTACTACTATTTCTAAAACTGCAGTCTTTACAAAACCTATACCACATTTTTACTTTGTAAAAACACAGATTCCAGGACCCCACTAAACCTACTGCTCTGGAATAATTTTTCCTAATTGCTCCTAGTAATCCTTTTGCATTCTAAATTTTGAGAACCATTGAGTTACTGTCTTGTTGTGTACTCAATTGTCACTCATTAAAAATAAATAACCCTTGGGTCGTTCCTCCTCTGATTTTTATTCCATCTCCTTCTCCCTTTCACTACCAAGTTCTTTGAAAGCATTGTTCATAGTGGGTTGAAGAGTACACCAAAAAATCACTACCTAGCTTTCCTCCCATGGAGGCACTTGAAATGTTTCTGCAAGGTCATCCTGACCTCTTTGTATTAAATCCAAAAGATTTCAATCTTTTCAACTCTTCCCTAATTTGATTTCTGCAGTGTTTGACACTGATCTTTCCCTTTACTTGGCTTCTATTTGTCTTTCTTAATTTCTTCCCTCTTCTTTGTCCCATTCCTTGACCTCCTGTTGGGATTTATCCACCCATCTTTTAAATACTGATATATCTAGGGTTCCAATTCTGGCATTTTCCTTCTCATATGCTTCATAGGTAATCTATTGGACCTTTTTGATGTGCCAAATGTGGTTTTGATTGTATTTATCCTGCTTGGGCTTTAGACACTTCTTAAATCTATTGCTTGATATCTCATCAGTTTTGGAAAGTTCTTGAAATATTACCCCTTCAAATATTGCCTCTTCCCCATTCTCTCTCTCCTTTCTTTCTGGAACTACAACTTTATGTATGGTAGAACCTTACTGAAACATCTTTTAAAAGATGTGCTTCCAAAAGAAGTTAACACAACCCAAAAAAGAACTAAGAAATCATGTTAAATAAACAAAATGAAAAATATCAGGTTAAGTATAAACAAGAATTGACTATGTAAATATTATTATTACTATTACTACAACTTTGTTGAGGAGTATTAAAAACAAGTTAGAACTAAAAGTTGGGAAATAATAGACCTGTTGGAATGTAAGTATTTAGGTGTCCTAGGAACTTTGTACTTTTCAGGTGAAGGATAAAGATATTAACATTGAAAACTATAAAGTCACATGTGCATGTTAAAAATTCAAGACAAGTCAAATAAGAAAAATAGGGTATAAAACTTTCATAATGGTATTAGGGAAACAGAAAACTTAAAAGCTTTATCAATCCATTAAAATATTTAAAGGGGAGAAAAAAGAAGCATGGGAGAAAATTGAGTAAATAAAATTTACAAAATAGGGGCCGGCTCGATAGCCCAGTGGATAGGGCGTCGGCATACCACATGGGAGGCCCCGGGTTCGATTCCCGGGGACCTCTCCTAGCGGGCAGACCGCCTTGAGAATGGCAAGCCGCCATGGGCGGGCC
>PVKH010013022.1:0-17019 GCA_004027955.1 Chaetophractus vellerosus | reverse complement strand
GAGAGAGAGAGAGAGAGAGAGAGAGAGAGAGAGAGAGAGAGAGAGAGAGAGAGAGAGAGAGAGAGAGCGCCACAAGAAGTGAGAAGCTGAAACCATAGAAACCCAGACAGGAAGGGAGAGTCCAGGAAATAACGCCATTTGCCTTGCCATGTAACAGAGGAGTCAAGGATCACCAGCAGCAAACCCCAGAATGCCACAGTCTTTGGGGAGAAAGTATCACTTTGATGATGCCTTGATTTGGACATTTTATTAACCTCAAAACTCAAGCTAATAAATTCTCATTGTTTAACCCATTTCATGGTATTTGCATGAGCAGGCTAGGAAACTAAAACAGATTTTGGTACCAGGAAAGTTGGGTGCTGCTATTGCATATGTCCAAAAATGTGGAAATGTCTTTGTAAGTGAGTAATGGGTAGAGGCTGAAAGAATTGTGAGGTGCTTGATAGAAGAAGCCTTGATTGTTTGAGGAGACTCTGTAGAAATTTGGATTCTAAAGTTACTTCTGATGAAAGCTTTAGAAGAAAATAATGAATGTGTTATGGAAAACTGGAGGAAAAGTGGTCCTTGGCAAAACTGAGTTCTGTTGTTGGATGGAAAGCAGAATTTGAAAGTGATGAGCTTGGATAATTAGCTGAGGCGATTTCCAAGCTAAATCTGGAAAGTGCAGCCTGGTTTCTCCTTGTAGCTTATAATGAAATGAGAGAGAAGAGGGATAAGCTGAGAACTGAACTCCTGGGAATAAAGAAGTGAGAAATTGATGGTTTGGAAAATTCTGAGCTTTCAGAAAGCAAGTCCCCAGAGAATAGTGCTCTGTGTGAGGGTTTAATTGAACACGGGGCCAGTCTGTCATTTCAGTGTAAGTCTGCATAGGAAATGCAGTTGTTCAGAAGGACCTGTGCAAAGTCTTACTGTCTGATAGTTCAGACTCCTGTGTACTATATGCAAGGCTGACAAGATTTTGTATGTAATTTGTGTGACTGGAACTACTGCCACTAAAAAGGAAATAGAAGGGCCAAATTGAAGGGAAAATTACTTCAGAGAAAGAACCATGCATCCTGAGGTCTGGACTGAAGACATCTTCTTGGGCCAAGAGAGTGAGCCCACCTATGTGTTTGGAAAATGTGAGCCTGCCCTGGTGCTTGGAGAGAACATGCCTTCTGTCCCATTGTTCAGGATGAGTGCTGCCACTGTAGTGCTAGGAGGGGGTGGAACTTGTGCCCCAAGGTTTTTGAAGAGTCTGCTTTCCACTTCAATGCACAGAGAGGGTGGAGCCTGTGCCCTGGCATTTGTGGAGAGCTGGGTACCATCCCAATGCCTGGAGAGGGTGGAGACTTCACCTCGGTGTTTGGGTGAGCATAACCTCTATGCAAACATTTGGAAGGGGTGGGACTGCCATGCCATCAGGCCTGGAGGATAAAACATCATTCCGCAGATGACTCAGACCTCGAAATCTAATGCTGTATGCTCTGCTGGGTTTCAGAATTGTTTGGGGTCCATGACCTCTCCCTGCTTTCCCTCCAGTTTCTCACTATGGCCATGGGTATGGTTATCCCATGCCTGCCCCTCCATTGTATATTGGAAGCAGATAATTTGTTCTCTAGGTTTCACAGGCCCACACACTAAGAGGAACTGTGTCCCAGGACAGATGACACCCACAGCCAATTTTGATGAGACTTTGTGCTTAGCATTGTTTCTGAAATGACTTAAGGCTTTAGGGATATTGTGATAGAATGAAGAACATGTCTTTTTGTGGTCCACAGGGTAGTGTGTAGTAGTTTGAAGCCGTAAGTTCCTGAGAAAAACATGTTCTTAAACCTGATTCATTCCTGTGGGTGTGAACACATTGTAAGTAGGACCTTTTGATGAAGAGGCTACTTCAGGTAATTTGTGACCCTCCTCAATCAGGATGGGTCTTATTCCTGTTGTTGGAATCCTTTATAAATGGAGTGAAATTCAGAGAGAGAGAATGCCTCAGGAAGCAAGAAACAGAAAAAAAAAAACCTGGAAGAGAAAGGAGAGTTCAGGAGATGCCACCATGTGCATGGCCATGTGACAAGCTAAAGACCAAGGATCACCAGCAGGCAGCCCCAGAATGCCACAGTCTTCATGGAGAGAGCATTGCCTTGATAATGCCTTGATTTGGACATTTTCCCCACCTCAAAACGGTGATTGAATAAATTATTATTATTTAAGCTGAACTACTTCATGGTATTTGCTTGAGAAGTCTAGGAAACTAAAACATATGTACAGCCTTAACAACCTCCTGTGAGATGCTCAGCTGGGGTTTCCCACTACTCATGGGGCCTCAAGATAATTAGCCGGTTTCTCCTGTTCTACAAAGTAAGAATACACACACACACACACACACACACACACACCCCGATATGCACAGACATGGTAATTTCTTCACTAAAACAGGCACTTGAGATAAAGCCCAGATTCTTGAATGAAGTTCAGAATTGAGCTCCATTCAACTTAGTACCAATAATCATATACATACTCTTTTCTTATACAAATAAATATGAATGCATTTGACAATTACAGTTCTATGATGAAGGTCTCATTCCAGACAAATTCACTGAATTAAGTCCTCAAATTTGAATGCCCGTATTTGAGGTCTGTTTCTACCACTGAATTACTATGTGATTTTTTTCCATTTGCTTACCTCAAGTGAAGCTAAAGTTTCACCTTCAAATATTAATTGCTCCTTTGCTTACTTTAAGAGGTATGGTGAAGATGGGTAAAATGTTGCCTTTGAGAAAACTGTCCTAGTCTTAAGTATATAAATCATCTCATTATTAACAGATATAGATTTCCATCCAGGTCAATCTTAGGAGACCACACAGAAGACAAACTGAAGTTCTTCATCTCAGTTAGGATGTACCTTTGACCATCCATATACTCTGGTCCCAGGGACTGAAGAAGATGAGGCACAGATAGCAAGGGCATGCCCAATGTCTTCCTGGAGACCTGCAGACTCCTCTGTATTCTTGGATTAACCTCACTCTTCTCTCTCTTCACCTAAGGCCAGGGGTAATGACTAGTCCTTTGAAAATGGTGCTGATATTTGGTGTCTATGACACATGCAATACCTGCACCCAGGCAGCTTCAGGGAGTATAACCAAAAACTCATTGCTGCTCAATCCTTACGAACTCCCTCATGAGCATAAGTACCTGTATGGACACCAACCTGGAGGATATACAATAGACCCATTCCTCTAGAAGAGAGCTGCAAACTAGAATCCCAAGTACCAAGTCCTGCTCGCAGAGAATTTTAAGAGAACTCAAAATTCTCTTAAACACATTGTTGTGTTTAATAAATAGGAGATTCTGCTTAAAACTAGATTTTTGGCTTTACTTGAGAGGTTCTAAGGCCTGGTCACCCTGGCCTGCATGCCCAGAAGACTGGCCTTCATTGCCTTGAAATAGGACCTATTCAGTAGAGCCTCCACTTAGCCCTCTTCACTCATGTATATCTTTGCGCAGCCTCTGTAGACACTGAGTTTGCAACCATAATAACTTAAATTTTATAAGTGGGCTGGGCTAGACTACCACAAACCTCTAAGCATTGTTTTAGTTTCTATAGATTACTTTAAATTCTTCAAATTGACTTAATGAGGAATAATATGCATACCATCAAGCTCACATATTTTAAAATATTTAAGTCTATGATTTTTGAAAAATGTATACACCCATGTACTCCACACCACAATCAAGATATTTAACAGGACCCCTGTGCCCCTCTCTGACTGCTCACCCTGGCTTAGGTCTCAGTAACCTCTGATCTGTTCTCTATCACTTTATATTTGTTTTGGCTTTCCTTGAACTTATGGTAAGAGAGGTCAAACAGAATGGTTCATTGGAATCTGACTTTTGTCACTGAGCATAATATCTGTGAGATTAAGTTGTGTTGTTGGTTGTATCTATAGTTTGCTCCTTTTTATTGCTGAGTAGTATTCCATAATATACATATTTCTCAGTTTCTTCTGTGGATAGACATTTTTTTTTTCGAGCTTTTGGCTATAATGAATGAAGCTGCTATTTGCATACAGGTCCGTGTATGGACACACATACTTTCATTTCTCTTGATTAAATATGTTAAGAGTGGGATTTCTCTATCATAGGGTATGTGTATGCTTGTATACTTTTATAAGGAACTGCCAAAGAGATTTCTACCAGCATCACAAACAATGAATGAGGGTCCCAGTTGCTTTACATCTTTGACGACACTTTGTATTTTCAGGTTTTTAATTTTAGCCACTCAGGTCATTGTACAGTGTTTTATATTTGTTTTTTATTGATAACTAATAAAGCCCAGCAATTCTTCATTGTTTATTGTCTATTTGACTATCATCTCCAAATACAGACATTTTTACTTCTTCCTTTCTGATCTGTAGGGCTTTTTGAATTGCTTTATTTTACTGGCTAGTACTTCCATTACAGTGTTGGTGGAAGTTTTGAGTGGGAATATTCTTGTTCTGCTCTCAATCTTTGGGAGTTAGCATCTGGTCTCATCTTTGAGTACAACTTTAGCTGCAAGCATTTCTTATGTGTATTTTATCAGGGTTAGGGAATATTTTTCTATTTATAACTTGAAGATAGTTTCTTTAATTTTAAAAAGTTGCTGAATTTTGTCAAATGATTTTCCAGCATTTGTTGTCATGATCACATATCTTTTCTCCTTTATTTACTTAAGGTACTGAATTACATTTATTGAATTTTTTTTGAATTTTGAACCAACTTTATATTCCTAGTTAAACTCTATTCAGTCATAGTCCAGTAATATGTTTATATATTACTGGATTATATTTGATAATATTTTGTAGAGGATTTTTTCACCTGTGCTTACAACAGATAATGGTCTATAATTTTCTTTCTTTTTTTTTCAATTATACAATATATATTCTCTGAAAACAATGGAATGAAGCTAGAAATCAATACCAGAGGCAGAACGGGGAAATTCACAAATAAGTGGAAATTAAACATATAATCTTGAACAACCAACGGGATAAAGAGGTAATCAAAAGCATAATTAGGAAATATCTTGAGGTGAATGAAAATGAAAATACAACATACTAAAACTTTTGAAACTAAACAAAGGCAGTGCTGAGAGAGAAATTTTTTTCATATCCAAGACCTTTACAGAGTGATTTCTTTAATTTCATTTAAGGTCAGAATATTGACTTATGGCTTCCTCACATAGATGATATTCATGGGATTTTTCTCCAGTGTGAGTTCTCTCATATTGTTTAAGGGAAGAACAATGAACAAAGGCTTTCCCACAAAGATGAAATTCATGGAGTTTCTGATCAGTGTGAGTTCTCTCAAGTCACTGAAGGGAAGATGGATGAAAGAAGGCTTTCCCATACAGATGACATTCATGGCATTTCTCTCCAGTGTGAGTTCTCTCATGTCAAGTAAGATGAGAATATTGACTGAAGCCTTTTTCACATACATGACATCTATAGGGTTTTTCTTCAGTGTGAGTTCTTTCATGTTGTTTAAGATGAGAAAACTGACTGAAGCCTTTCCCACATACATGACAGTCATGTGGTTTCTCACCAGTGTGAATTCTTACATGCTGTTTAATGGAAGAGAAATGAAAGAAGTCTTTCCCACAAAGATGGCATTTATTGTGTTTCTGTCCAGTGTGAGTTCTCTTATGTTCTCTAAAATGAGAATATTGAATGAAGGCTTTCTCAAATAGATGACATTCATGGAGTTTCTATGCAAAGTGAGTTCCGTTATAGTGTTTGAGGACAGAGCATTGCATACCGGTTTTAGCACTTTGGTGACATTCATATGATTTACTTCTAGTGTGAATCTCCTTACATTGATCAAAAGATGAATGGTTACTGAAGACTGTTGAAAGTGGTTTCCTGAAATCTAGTTTCTTTGTCATGTGAATTAATGCATGTTGGGTCACTGTGGTTGTGAGAGAGGAATTACATTTAAAGGAATTCTTTTTGGCATGAGATCTCTGCAATGGCATGCTTTTAGAAGTGCCTTTCCTACAGATAGGTAAGTTGAATATCATTTCTATCATTTCTTGTTTTTTAAAGGCACTTTTCCTTCCCACTGAGACCAGGTGATTGATATTCTCCAGCATCAATTTCCTGAAGCAGCTTTATCTGGGATGTGTCTAGCAGTCCCTCTATTTCTGAGTGAAGTCTATAGTCACATCTCTTAAGGTCACTAACTCCTGTGATTACATCGTCAATACATCAGCTGGCATCTGTCTTCCTCTGGATTTTCACTCACAACCAGACAGACAGAAAGTGAGCAAAGCTTAACAGTGCATTTCCACTTTCAGGTTTAAGACACTGGATATGATATTTTTCTCTTTATTCAGCTCCGGATTTGTGAAGTCTTTCTCCAGTTTCTACCATGCTCCAGAGTATCAGAGGAGGTTTTTTCAGGGGATGTTTTCAATTGCAGTGTTGTATAATTTTCTCTTCTTATAATGATTTTGCCCATTTTCAGTATCAAGATGATGCTGGCCTCATAAAATGTGTTGAAAAGCCTCTTCTACTCCACTATTTTCTGAAAAAGTTTGCATAATATTGGTATTAATTCTTGCTTGCATGTTTAATAGAATTCACCATGTGGGCCTTTTGTCTTTTTTTGTGGGAAGTCATTTTATGAACTTCATTTCTTTAATAGATATAGATTTAAATTTTCTTTTTAGTAAGATTTGCTAAGTTGTGTTTTTCAAGAAAGTTGTTCATTTCATCAATTTTTATCCAAATTATTAACATAAAATTGTTTTAACTTACCTTGTTGTCTTTTTAATGCCTGTGGTTTCATTCCTGATATGGATACTTTGTGCTTTCTTTGGCTCCTAATTTCCTAGCTAGGTATTTATAAATTTAAAAATTTCTAAGATCCAACTTTTAACTTTCTCTAGATTTTGTTTTCTTTTTCACTTATTTCTGTTCTTTTCTCTATCATTTCTTTTCTGTACTTAGTTTAGGTAAGTCTGCTCTTCCTTTAGTATCCTAAGGGAGAAATGTAGATAATTTATAATAACTATTTATTCCTTTTTAAAAAGCCTTTTGTTTTAGAATAGATTTAGATTTATAGAAAATTTGTAAAGGTTGTGCAGAGAGTTCTTGTATAAACTGTAACCAGTTTTCCCTGTTAAGGTCTTATATTAATATGATACATTTGACACAACTTTGACCAATGTTGATATGTTATTATTAACAAAAGTCATACTTTATTCATATTTCTTTAGTTTTTTTACCATCCTTTTTCTGTTACATGATCTAATCCAGGTTCCCACATTACATTTAACCATGTTTCCTTAGGCTTCTTTTGGCTGTGAAAGTTTCTTATATTTTTCTTGCTTTATATGTGCTTGGTGCTTTTGAGAAGTACTAGTCAGGTATTTTTTTACAATGTCTCTCAATTCTGATTTTTTGGATGGTTAGACTGAGGTTTATGGGTTTTTAGTGGGAAGACTCAGAAAAGTAAAGTGTCATTCTCATCATATCATATTAAGGGTATATACTCCCAACAAGACTTGTTATTAAACCTAGTTTACTAGATGAGGTCGTGTTTGTCAGTTTTCTCCACTACAGTTTTCGTACTGTCTTCTTTGCAAGGAGTTACTATGTGCAGCCTGCACTTAGGGGGTAGGGACTCATGCTCTGCCTTCTTGAGGGTAGAGTAACTGCATACATTATTTGGATTTCTTCTGTATGATACATATGTTTATTGCCCATCACTTTTCAAAAAAGTATTTAATCACTTATTTATGTCAGTATGGATTCATAGCTATTTACTCTAATTTTGGATTATATATTTTATTTAATTTTTTGCTCAATTTATTCCAGTTTATCCATTGGCCCTGGTGCTTTTTCATATCATCTTAGCACTGTGTGTGTGTATGTGTGTGTGTTGAGCACTTCCCTACTTTCTGATACTACAAGGATCTCAAGGCTCATCTTATACAATCCCTGCCTCCATCTTAGAATCATCCATTTCTCCAAGGAGACTTGGTTCTTTTTTTGGAGGTTGGTATTAGATACCAAGATCTGGGTCCTGGGTGTGCTTGTTGCTTCTGGGCTATTGTTGCTTCGAGGCCCTTTTGGCTGACAGAGGAAGGAAACATATGCTTGTGTATATGTATCCACCTATATGTATATTAAGCTATACTTGAGTTCATACGGTTATGCTCATCTCTAATCTAATATCATATTGCTCATTCTAGCTTACCCACCTTGCTTATCTGTAACCTCCCACTTGGGCAGTGAGAAAACAGCCCCTACCATTTCTCAGCCATTTATTTATTCTTGTGATTATTTAGCATAATGGTTTCAAAATTGTTAACCCATACCTCCATGAGACCTCACAAGTGTACCAAAAAGAGGACATTGCTTATATGCAGTTCCTGTTGTCTTTAGTCTTACAGCCTATACTCATTAAAAAAGGTAATAAGATCAGAACCTTTCCCTAACCCCCTTCAGTGAGGTAATGTCATACATTTGTAATGCAGTAAGTTTCTTTTGTGAGAGTCTGTAATCCATCCTGACATTCCCTGGCCTCCTAATTAATTTTTTTTGCATATATTAAGACTATTAAGATTAACTCTATGTGCTTTAAGTTTAATGAGTTTTGACTTACATATAGGACATCTTTACAGTGTCCTATAGAATTGATTCACAGCCCTAAAAATCCCCTTCAATTTACTTAATAAACCCTCTCCCTCCCTCCTTGAGTCACTGGAAGTCACTTATCTATTTTTCACCACTGTAATTTTGCTGTTTCCAGAATGTCATATTAATGGAATTATATAGTATGTAGCCTTTTCAGATATTTCTTCCTTTTTAACATAGGCATTTAAAGCTATAAATTTTCCTATGAGCAATATTTTAGCAGTATTTCACAAATATGACCTGTTTTGTTTATGTGATTATTTAGTATTGAAATATTTTCTAATTTCTCTTGTGATTTCTTCTTTGTCCTGTGGTTATATAGAAGTGTGTTGTTTTAAAATGTTGAGATTTTCCTTGATTTCTACATGCTACTGATTTTGAATCTAATTCCATTGTGTCAGTGAATATATCCTGCAAAATTTCAATCCTTTGAAATATATTAAGATTTATTTCAAAGCCCAGCATGTAGTCTTTCTTGGTAAATGTTCTGTAAGCACTTGAGAAGAACATGTGTTCTGTAGTGTTCTATCCATAGCTCAGTGAAATTTCTAGGAGTCCAGAAATCTGAGGAATGTTGAGATATCCTTTTCAACTTATAGAAGAGATGGTTTTTAGTTCACAAATACCATGAACACATAATGAAATTTATCTTACACTTTGAAATGGCTGCAAGGAAACTAAGGGCAAAAACACACCTTCTGCAGGTGTAGAGCACCATGGGCTTTATTTTTAGGATGATCTTCGTCCCTGGCCTCTTTTTTATTTTTCCCTTTTAGATAAGAAATTGAGTTGCAGAATTCATATATACAGGTATTTAAACCTTTATACTTAGTTGAAAGTTTGAAACCATCTCAAACACTTTTTAGTACAAAGCATAAAACTTAATATTTAAATTATTTGTATTTAAACAGAATACACATTTGTATAAAAACTTTTTGGAGGGGATTTCTGCTTCCTGGAAGATCTAGTATATGTACACTTCCTTATTTCTCTCGCTTTGAGAAACTTAATACCCTGGATATTATGTTTAAAACAAACTTAAAGAGATTCTGAAGGGCAAAGAGAAAAAGGTAGAGTAGCTGGAACCTCAGAACCTTAAGAACAGCATAGTGGTGAGTTCACTGGCATTCTGTTTGACTCACATATTCCAGACTCAATACTGGAGAAGTCAGAAACCCAGAAACAACAATAAATGCAGCCCCAAATGCCCCTAACAAGAGCCTATTCTCTTAGCAAAAGTATCAGCAAAAGAGCTTCCTAGCAAAATAGAAAACTTTTAGATAATACTCATTCTATTGAAGCCACACACCACAGAGACCACTCACCCACTCATCCAAGTGGGGAGCCCAGACTTTCACCTTCATCAGACTGAAATGAGGCACATCCAAATTGCTCATGGGAGTGGTGTCAAAGAAGGCCAAGTGGAGAGCTGGCATTTTCACCCCTACCAGGGAGTAATGAAGTCTCTCTCTCCCTGTTGGGTGGTGGTTTGAAGCTCTATGTACCCCAGAAAGACATGTTCTTAAATCTAATCCATTCCTGTAGGTGTGAACCCATTGTAAGTAGGACCTTTTGATGAGGTTACTTCAGTTAAAGTGTGGTCCACCTCTGCCAGGATGAGTCTTAATCCTATTACTGGAGTCCGTTGTAAGTGGAATGAAATTCAGACAGAGAGAGAGAGAATGCCTCAGGAAGCAAGAAGTTGAAATCAGTGAAACCCAGAAGAGAAAGGAGAGACCAGCAGATGCCACCATGTGCCTTGCCATGTGACAGAGGAGCCAAGGATTGCTGGCAGCTGGTTTTCAGGAAGAAAACATTGCCTGATGATACCTTTATTTTCAAAACCATGAGGGAATAAATTCCCATTGTTTAACCCCACCTATTTCATGGTATTTGCTTTAAGCAGCCTAGGAAACTAAAACAGGTGGTATCCAATAAGGACTAGTGGGAAGCCAGGAATCTCACTATCCCTCAGTGATACCCTCAACTCTGTGGTATCAGTGGATGCTATGTAGGGAGCAGTAATGAAGTGCTTCTCCCTCTTCCAGTCATAGTAATATCAGAAGAGACCTATTGGGGAGCCTGAACTCATATACCCTCCAATCAGTAACAATGAATCCTTCAATCCCCATGTGTCAGTGGAATTACCTAAGAAAGATTGTAAACCAGGGTTTTGGTTTCCTCATTGCTAAAGTAAATACCATTGCTATAAGCAATGGGAATTTATTGGCTCATGGTTTTGAGTCTAGGAGAAGCCCAAAATCAAGGTCATAGAAGTGATGCTCTTTCCCAGAAGACTGTGGCTTTATGGGCCTGGATGCAAGCAATCCTTAGTCCTTGGCTTTTCTATCACATGGCAATGCACAAGGCAGCCTTTCTGGCTTCTTGAAGTAACATCTTGAAGAGGAATTATTTACAATGGCTCCACACTCACAGGAATGGATTAAGTCTAAGAGCATGTTTTTATGAGGTACTTAGCTCCAAACCACCACAAGCAGCCATCATAAAAATGCTTCAGTGACCAATGGCAAACAAAATCTGGTCTTCAGGAAGAAAACATTGCCTGATGATACCTTTATTTTCAAAACCATGAGGGAATAAATTCCTGTTGTTTAACCCTACCTATTTCATGGTATTTGCTTTAAACAGCCTAGGAAACTAAAACAGGTGGTATCTGATGAGGACTAGTGGGAAGCCAGGAATCTCACTATCACTCAGTGACAACAGGCTAAAAAAAAAAAGATATTCTCAGAAAAGAAAGAGAAGATATAAAGAAGAACCAAATAGAATCAGGCTGAAAAAATACAATAATTGAAATTTAAAGAAAAACTCACTGATGGGCTTAATAGCAAAAAGGAGATGACAGAAGAAAAATCAGTAAACTTGAAGATAAAAACATAAATTATCCAGCCTGAATAACAGAGAGAAATTGAAAAATGAGCAGAGACTCAAGAACTGTTGATACTCTAACAAAAGATCTAACATTTGTTTCATCAGAGTCTCAGAAGGAAAAGAGAAAGAGGATGAAGCTGGAAAAATATTAAAAGAAATAATGGCTGAATATTTCCCATATTTGGCCAAAAATGTAAATGTACAGATTCAAGAAGCTGTGTGATGCACAAAGATGATAAACCCAAAGAAATCCACACCAAGACAAATCATAATAGTTTTATTATGATGTGTTTGATTATTATCTCTTGAAAGCAATCAGAGAGAAACAAAGCAATTCCTATAAAGGGACAACAATTTTATTGACAGAGGACATCTCATCTGAAACCACAGAGGACATAAGGAAGTGGCACCATATCTAATGAGTGTTTGAAAACAAAAATAACTGATGTGTGATTTCTATATCCAGTAAAACTATCCTTTTAGTATGAAGGGGAAATCAAGACATCTGCAAATAAAAGAAAGCAAAGATATTTTGTACTAACAGACCTAAACTGAAAGATGGGCTAAATATGTACTTCAAATTGAAAGTAGATGATGAAAGAAGGAGTCATCAGGAAGAAAGAACACCAGCAAGAGCAAAACATGGGTAAATGCAATACACTTTCTTACTTCTTTTGAGTTTTCTAAATTTTGTTTGTTGGTTGAAGCCAAAATTAGAACACCTCTATTGTGGTTCTTAATGTTTATAAAGGGAATATTAAGTCAATTATGTTATTAATGAGGGAGTGTGAAGGGAAGTAAAGGGATGTAGAGTTTCTATACTTCACTGGAACTGATAAAATGTTGACAATAGTGGACTTTGATAAGTTATGTATATATAATGGAACACCTAGGGCAAACACTAAAATAGCTGTACAGATAGATAAACTTCAAAACATTACAGATAAATCAAAACGGAATTCTATTATTCATGGCTGCTATGTAAACTCACAACTTCTCAAATGAAAAAGGGAAAAATGGAATTCTAAAAAACTATTGAAGTAACCCACAGGAAGCAAGGAAAAGAAAACAAAGAAGGAGAAACAGAGTGAACAAACAGAAAATCTATTTATGCCCTCTTCATGAACTTTTAATTAGCATCAAGACCTTTGTCTGCTCCTGCACTGTGGATACTCTGCCTTAATTCTACTGGCCATGTCCCAGCCCAGACTGGCATTGTCACTAGCCTACACTCTAGAAGGAAGTTTCAATATATAGACTTCATTGTACTGGACTTAATGTCATAGCTCAGCCACCCTCCACCCTTGCCTCAGGAACACCTCAAAACGAAGATGCTCAGTTGTGCTCCAGAAATCAAAACATTTTCCAACTTACTTGTCAAATTAGAGCTTGTTTCTGCTCTTTAATCCCCCCAATTTGGAAATACTGTGCCATGTACACAAGCCCAAGCCCTTGCTCCTATATAATGGGATAGAGCAACCTATCTAGGCAAATGCCATCCCATGCAAACAGGCTCAAACCCATACTCACACATAATAAGGATAACCCATATTGGGGACTGCTGCTCCATGTTCTGGGGCTCATGTGAATAATTAGTGTGGTTTAAGTTAGGAGGTGTCATCTTGTACACAATGGCTCAATAGCGTGATCACACATAATAAAAATTTCATTACTGGACACTTGGTTCAATGAATTGCTCATGCACGATTAGAGAGGCCCACCTTATTCTATTTGTTAGAAGTGGATTACTAGGTCCAGCCTAGACTCAGGGCAAGGGCTTACCCCGAGGGCATGAATAGCAGGAGGCAGGAGTTATGGGAGCCCATCTTAGCAGCTGTCCACCACAGATGGTATTTATTTCTTGCAATCATGTTGCGAAGTTTTATCTAGGAAACACTTGTGGGCATTATCATGCTAACTCAGGGAAGAAGGCTGGTCAGATGTTATTACTCCTATAGTACAGATGAGAAAACTAACGCTCAGAAAGATAAGCTTTAAAAACTGGAACTGGTCTTCTAAACTTGGAAATCATGTATATATCAACATAATCAATGGGCCAACTCTTTTACTAAGACATAAGAAACACAGAAAATCTTTCAATTAAAGTGTTAGTGAGAGTGGCACATGGGAGAAGAGGAAAAACAAATACCATCAGTCTATTTTTGTCTCAATTTTCATTAGGAAGTTTTCCTTTCCTCTCTTGATAGAGATGGAATATACAAAGCCTAGCTCCATCAGCGTGTGTAAGACAACTGAATCCACTTGAGTGAGGCAAGGCTTCAGCTCTGCAGTCCTGCAAAATCTCTGCCTGAAGTAAAATTAATCTGTTAAGCCATGACATGCAACTATAGGTTTTATACAGCATAATAAATCGCAGGAAATTAACTCACTCTAAGCCTTTGCCTGGGGCAGCTTTCAGCAATGAAAGTATTTCTCTGAAACTTAATTGCTATTTAAATATTTCTTGCCAGCTCCCCCCACTTTTTCCTTCTACCCAACTAAAAAGGGAATCTTATAGATGGTGAATAAAATGTTTGCTTTTATTTTATCAGTAAAGTAAATTCCTCTTTCATCCTGGGTATGAAGTATCAGGGATGTTTTATGCCCTGGAACAGAAGAGGGGCCTTTCTCTTAGAGAATGACTACCCGGACATTCCATTGTACAGCAACAGTGTGGAGAAGCTGAACAAGGGGTAGGGTACAAAGAGCAGTAGGAGAAATGGGGTAGGCACTTTCAGCTGTTCAAGTCATTTTGGGCAGAAATTCCAGAAGCATTCTAATGAAATTTGGAGATTAACAGTCAATTTAGGAAGCAGCCAACATGAATGGTGGTCATTGCTGAGTGATGTTTGCTAAGCTAGGCATATCATGTGAATTATCTCATTTTATCCTTATGACAACTGTATTCAGTTCCCAGTTTCCCCATTAAGAAAACTGAATGAAGAGATGAGAAGTGGCATGTCCAAGATCATGACACTGGCAAGTGGTGGAGCTGATTTATTTCATAATTTCTCTAACAGAAAATGCAGCCATTTCCCCCAACCTGGTTAACTCCCAATCTTTAAAAAGGTTAATATTTCTTATGGCAATTGTTATAGGACCCAATATGATGAATAGTTGTACATTCAGTTTCTGTTGATTGGGAAGATTTATAATGAAAAAAAAATACAGCTCTAAATTAAAAAGTAAATTTGTATTTCATTCATTAAACTCTCTCTAAACCTTTGGGATCAACATTACTCAGCTGTTGCTGACTGGGTGCAGTCAGTGCTTGGTTCCTGTACAGACACAGGTCTGCTCTCTGCAGGGCATCTGGGCCCCAGGTGTCTCTGGCCCCAGCCTGGGATCCCTGCTCCAGGCACTCTACCCTCTGTGGGTGTGCCTGGACAGGCTCAGAGCTCTGTAACAGGTTCTGTGGCAGACCTTCAGGAGAGCTGGGGACTTTATCATGCAAGGACATCTTTCTCTCTTTTGTGACGAAAACCAAATGAACCAGGGTAGGTTGTAAAGAAGTTGTTCCAAGTTGAGTGTGTCTCTTTCTGTTTTGGTCAGCCAAAGGGGTGCTGATGCAAAATACCAGAAATCTGTTGGCTTTTATAAAAGGGTATTTATTTGGGGTAGAAGCTTATAGTTACCAGGCCATAACCCTAAGTTACTTCCTCACCAAAGTCTGTTGCCAAGTGTTAGAGCAAGATGGCTGCCAATGTCTGCAAAGGTCCAACCTTCCTCTTCCTCTTAAGGCTCCATGGTCCCAGCTTCTTCCAATATCAGCTGTAGGCTGGGATAAGTCTTGTCTCTCTCCCAGAGCTTGTTTCTTTCTGGGCTCAGCTGCTCTGTTCTCTCCACAAGGTCAGCTGTAGACTATCAGACTCTCTCTCTTCCCAGGGCCTCTGCTGTATCTATGGAGACATCTCTATTCCTCTGTGTTCTCCTGTGTGTTTACTTCCCATGGTTCCAGCATCCAAAACTCCAACTAATTCTTCTTCTTGTCAATTTTTCTCTGTGAGTCCCCACCCACCAAGGGGGTGGGGACTCAATATTCTACTGACCCAACAACCCTACTGGCCCAATCAAAGACTTAATCATAATTTAATCAACTAAAAGTGAAACCTCTGAATCCAATACAATTTAATATGCCCAGAAGAACAGACCAGTTTACAAACATAATCCAATATTCATTTTTGGAATTCATAAACAATACCAAACTGCTACACTCGCTTGCAACATAATGTACAGATTTTGCAATATGGATGAGAAATTGAATTAGATTTTTTTAAAAATTTTTATATTTTTTCCTTTATTAGAGAAGCTGTGGATTTACAGAACAATCATGCATAAAATACAGGATTCCTATATCCCACCTGTATTAGTCAGGGTTCTCTCGGGAAACAGAATCAACAGGAGATATCTGCCAATAATATAAGATTTTATAAGAGTCTCTCACGTGACCATGAGGACGCACAAGTCCAGGTTCCACAGGCAGGCTGCAAGCCAGGGCACAGATGAAAGACCGATGAATGGTCCTTGATGAGTTTCTGGGAGAAGTTGGCTGTCAAATGACGAGCTGGGAAATTCTCTCTGAATGTTGAAATCAATTCCCTTTTATGGCAGTCAACTGATTGGATAAAAGCGTCATCCATTCTTGATCCAATTTCCCTGATTGATGCAGATGTAATCAGCCATCCATGCAGTAAGCTCACTGGTGATTGAAGTCCATAAATGCTCTTGTATTACAATTAGCCCAGAGCTTGCTGGACCTAATACCTGGACACAATTACCTGGCTGAGTTGACACATTAGCCTAACCATCACACCACCCCACCACCAATACCTAGCATTTGTGTGGAATATTTATTAAAGTTGATGATAGCACATTTTTATAATTGTACTATTAATTAAAGTCCATGGTTTAAATTAGAGTTCACTGTGTAGTGTAGTGTCATGGATTTTTAAAAATTTTATTCTGTTTCCATATATAAAATATAACATATCCCCTTTTAACCATATTCAGATATATATTTCAGTGCTGTTAATTGCATTCACAATGTTGTGCTAACATTACCAACACCCATTACCAAAAGAATTCCATTAATCCAAATAGAAACCCCATAAATTTTAAGCCTTAACTTCCCATTTCCTATCCCCACACTGTTCCATGGTGACCTATATCTAAGATACTGACTCTATAAGTTTGCTTATTCTTAATGTTTACAATCAGTGAGATCATACAATAGTTGTTCTTTTATGTCTGGTATATATATATATATTTTTAAAGATTTATTTATTTTATTACATATCTCCCCTTCCCCCCGTTGCGGCGACGCGCTGAGACTTTGGTCACTGCGCAGGCGCGGCTCTCCCCGCTTGTGGGCGGCTTCTGCTTCCATTCACGGCCGGCTCTTGCTTCAGTTCGCAGGTGGCTGGCTGCGCTCCATTCGCGGAAGACCTGCCCTGCCCGTGGCGGCTTT
>PVKH010013021.1:0-17024 GCA_004027955.1 Chaetophractus vellerosus | reverse complement strand
CAGGGCAGGCCGCCGTGAGCAGGCAGGCCACCGCGTGGTGAGCTGACTCTGTGGGATGCCGCAGCGGGGGGAGACAAGCAGACACAGAAGAACTCAAAAGTGAACACAGCAAGAACAAGCAGAAAGGGGGGGATATATAATAAATAAAAAATAAATCTTTAAAAAAAATCATTTTCAGAGATCAAGGTTCTGAGATAGGAAAGTACAGAACAGAGATCAGTCACAAGGTTTTCCATATGGATGTTAAACAGAAGAGAGTGAGCTCAATGAGGTGAGGGTGAGCTCAATCTAGAATTACCATCACAATACAAGTGTAGAGTATATTAAGCATATTAAGTATAGAGTGAGCTTGCCAGAAGGGTGGGACCACTCTAGCCAGCTTCAGTAATTTTAGGTATTAACCTTTTGCTATTTTATAATATAAAGACATCTAAATAATGATTTAGCGATCATAATTATTTGTTAATTCTTAGCCCTTGGTTACAAAATGGCTTAATCCAATTGCATTTCTACAAGTTCTTATAAAGTTCTTCTTAATTTAACATGAAGTACTGACACTAACAAATATATAATTCATAAAATGCCAATACTATGAGGACATCAATGACAATTGCTTAATGAGAGTCTTCAAATAAAACAGTATTTAAGATTATTAGTCATGGCACAAGTAAATGTGTAATTCCCTAAAAACCTACTGTTAAATAAGAAACTATCTCCAAAATTTAATACTTCCAAAATTGATATTACTGCATTGTGAAGATGAAAGAAACTATTCCAAACTGTCAATAATCAAAAAATATATATATATATTTTTTTTATTATTTATTACATATCCCCCCCCCCCTTTCTGCTTGCTCTTGCTGTGTGTCCATTCTTCTGTGTTTTTCTATGTCTGCTTCTTGTCTCCCCCCGTCCCCGCGGCGACGCGCTGAGTCGGCCCTCCACGGCGGTGGCTCGTTCCGTTCGAGGGTGGCTCCATTCCGTTCCCACGGGCGGCTCCGCTCCATGTTTTGCAGGCAGCAGTCCTCCATGTTTTTTTGCGGGCTGCTCGGCTTCCGCAGTTCGCAGGCGGCAGCTCCGCTTTTCACGGGTGACTTTGCCATGCCCGTGGGGGCTCCGCCCTGCCCGTGGCGGCTTCTTGCCTTGCCCACGGCGGCTCTGCCCCGCCCACGGCGGCTTGCCTTTCTCAAGGCCGTCTGCCCGCTCGGAGAGGTCCCCGGGAACCGAACCCGGGGCCTCCCATGTGGTACACCGGCGAGCTCTTTATCCACTGAGCTATCTAGCCAGGCCCAAAAATATATTTTTTTATTAACTCTGGTAAAGAAAAGATCTAATCAGTTTTATTTTCTCTTTTTAGAAAATCGTATCGCAAAATTGTCACCAAAGTTCATGCAGCCAAAATGTAGATTAAAAAATATTACACAGGTGTGTCCGGCATTTAATTAATTAAAAATAGCATGTGATTTTTCTGGGTTTTGTGATTTTTTGTAGCATTTTTCACCTTTCCAACTGTGTATTTTCTTGTCATTTCTTTCGTTCCTTCTAAATAAATGTTTATTTTTGTTTCCAGGATTTTATATTCTTTTTCTTAAGGAAAGTCCCCATATTTTATAAGCTTCAGGCCCCAGAAAAAAATCTGAATTTGGCCCTGTTGGAAGAGTCTTTAAAGAGAAAACAGAACTTATTGATAAATTCTCTACAAACCTGAGTTTAGACAATCTCAGGACAGCATGATGGGCCTCCCTGGAAGTACAGAGAGCATGAAACTCACTTGAAGCTAAAGGAATATTAATGGACTTCTGCCATGCCTTAAGACTCAGCAAAAAAGAAGCCCTGGGGAGTCAGGAATGTGACACTCTGTGATGTTGCCTGTATTTGTTTCCTTAGGCAATCCCAAAGAATACAGAGACAATTCTTGGGAAAACTGTTTTCAACAGACTGCATTATAGCGGTGCTGATGCTGGACAGCTCAACAGGGAGCTGACCCTGTCCACCCTCTAGAGAAGTTGGGGAAGAGGGCCTAGGGGAGAGCCCGCGGCAGCTATGATGAAAGCCTTCTGGAACCAAGGTGTCTGAAGCCCTCTTTGGCAAGTCAGTGCTAACAAAAGGCCAAAAAGTCTTCTACTGGTGCGATTGATCTACAGGATGCTAGGAAGAGGCTCAGACAGAGAACAGTGATTCTCAGTAAGAGCCTTACCATACTCGGGTCACGGAGGGGTTGGAAATTTGTAGAGATATTTTTGTTTATTGTGATGATTACGGAACACTTCTGCCAATTATTGAGCAGGAAGTCTAGAAGGCCTATTCTATGCCTTGCACTAGATTATGTTCTATTGGACATTCATGTGTGGCTGTATACCCTAATTAAAATTATTTAAGTTTTTTTTATAAACACAAACTACATTTGTATGGTTTTATTCACTGAATTTTACACCATGTAAATGAAGGGAATTTGGTCATAACTTCCCTAAAACTTGTTCCCCTCTTCAAAATATCACACCCCATTTGGCAATGCAGATCAAACCATTTCCTTTACTAATATACTGTACTTAAGTCATTCTTCATTTGCAGTTACGGCATTTACAGAGACTATATACATAAAAGCAGAAGGACACTTATGTAGCATTGTATACATATACATATACTGCATTTACAGGAATTATATGCATATACACAGAAGTATATTTCTGTAGCATTGACTACAAATGGTCAGATGTAAGAAAATTTTTTAATTCTTAAAATTTATTCACTCTAAGGGTGTGCAAGCACCTATTTTATTATTTCTTCTATTGTAGTGGTTCCTCATCATCTGCATATTGTTAAAGAATAATTCAGAGATAATTTACTTAGTTATTTTGCCCACTGACAATCAGTTTAATAATTATGAGAGAGTTAGCTGGTAAGCTGAATCAAGTAATAAATGCAAAAACAATTTATAAGAGAAGTGGGAAAACTGCAGTCTGGGAACAACATTCCTTATTTGTACAAGTTTTTTGGCTAAGCCTGTTAGTTGGCAACTAACACTGAAGCCGATTTAAGCATTGTGACTTTGAATAGGACAACTAGGATATAAAAAAAAACCAGTATTTCTGTTATTTATGGATTCTTTAGAAAGCCTTGAGAGTTTTAGATGTGGGTCATACATGACAGGTTGTCTGTGTATATTCTCTTAGTTAGGTATACACCATTCCTTCATTAGAGTTTTAAATATTGACATACATAATGTTTTATTTTAAATTGTTTTTAACTTCTATTTATACTACACTAAGAACATTATATTGAGTTTTTCAGAATTAGAAAAATAGATGGGTTACCTTGCTTATGACTTTTATATCAATGTAGTAAAGAAATTTTACAAAATATTCCCTCCAAAAAGGGAGTGAGAGGGTTGGGGACAGTTAGCACTGAGTGATGCAGCAAGGAAGATGCCCAGGCTCAGGTGCTTTCAAGCAAATGTCTCCCCTGAGCCACACAGGTCTTCCTCAGGCCAGAGAAGGTCATTATCAGAGAGTCTACCATTTGAGAGGAATTCAACTCATTTCTAACGAATCTATGAATGGACTTAAAATAAAATTAGTTTTTACAACACTCATGTGCCTTTGGAGAGAGGCTACAGGGCTTTTGTTTTTGTTTTAAGTAGATGACCCCCTGAATTGAGTTGAGAAGCTTGCCTTCTCAGAAAAACTTTAGGTGGGGGAATCAGGTGGAAGAGACTCAAACTTTCCCCTCAGAAATGCTTCAGATTTGGCCTAGTAAAGCTCAATTGAGAATCTTTTTGAAAATCAATAATTTTAAAATAGTTTTTACTTGGTAAAAAAGCAGACATCAAACTCACGTGCCATAGTTAAGAAAGGTCAGAATGCTCTCTGGTTTCTAGTAACCAAAAATAGCTAGCCCATATTTGATACCTTTGCAGCAAATTATTTTATGGCTTCACAAAATAAATGGCCAACATGATTTGGATATTGCATTATTTCAGAGAAGGTGTTTCACACATCAGAGTGTGGACATATCATTTCACTCTGTTACTAATCGTCACACCATGAAATTTTCTCTAAATGATGGATACTGATTATATAAATCTCCATGTGTGTGTCTTTTCACATGTCTCAAATAATCAATTGTTAAATTATTTCTGGAACATGGGCTTATGGATAAATGTATATACACACACAGATGCACACACACACACACACACACATCTATCCGTTATCTCTTGTTCCACCACACAACATAATAGATTAATCTCATAATGAGTTTGTACTAGAGCTACATTGTTTTCATCCTTGCAATGCTTCTCAGAAGGCAACTCAATTTGCATTGGTTAGAATTGCACCTTGTCAAGACCCATAGCACTCCAGCATTTATAACAAATAAGAAAAATTCTATTCAAATAAAGAATTCTGTTTATTAAAATATATCACATGAAAGTGGTATAGCATCATAAATTGGGAAGAGGTATTTGCGAAATCCGAAATACCAATAAGAAAATGTCAAAATCCCCAATAGGAAAAATGAACAAATTCCTTAAGAGGAGTGCCATAAGTGAGCAAATAAGAAAAATCATCACTTTAAAAAGCTGTACGAACTCTTAAGTAGTCAAGGAAGTGCAGGTGAAAAGCATAGTAAGAAATCTATTTAAACCACTAGATTGGCAAGGATTTAAAATAGTCAGATACTAGAAATGACTGAATGCACAGAACAATGTAGCCAGTAGGCATTAAAGGAAATCACTGGTGATAGAATTATGAATTGGTGCATTTCTGGACATTCTGGACAATTTAGCATTAGCTGGGAAATCACGGGTGCATGGTCATTACAACCTAGAAATTTCATATATGGTCCTTTGAGTCTTGTTTTAGGAAGGAAGGGAAGGAGGGAGGGGGAAAAGGAGAAGAGAGAGAGGGTGAGGAGAAGAGAGAAGGAAGACCACAGGAGAGGATAAGAAAACAACTTAAGTGTCTATGAACAGGAGACTTGATCACTAAAATGTCTACTATTTAAACAATGGAATACTATACAGTGGTGAAAATGAAAGAACTACCATTACACGCATCTGTGTGAATGAATAAAAGCTTTATGTTGGAAGAAAAAAGTGAGTCACAGAAGAATACATAACACCATTTATATAATGTTTCCATGAAAGTACAACCAGGAGAGTAAATCAGCCTGAAACTTGGAGGTACCCAGTTCTTAGCTTAAATTGTATTTCAGGTCCCCCCAAATCGCTCTTCACATCACATCTGTCATAACTTTTCCCCATGTAGCTCCTGCAGCTCATTTCCACCCAAAAAGATGATGCTAAAAATACCACTTATGTGCTTTTTAATTCCCCTTTTGTGATTTCCATGGGTCAAGATCAAGCCTTCTAAGTACAGTTTGAACTTCCTTCCCAAGTTGCAAAATGACAACCTTCAGCCCACATCATGTATTTCACAAAATACATGTCAGTAAAGCACGATGTTTTATCTTTGTATTCAATGTTATGATACACATATTCATCAATTCAGAATGGCACTCTAAGAATTAAATAGGAAAATACAATTTCTCAAGTCACTTGTCCATGTCAGCACCTACAAATACCCTTTATTAAAAATTGGTTCATTTCAAATGCCCTGTTAGCAGTAGGTTAAATGGACTTTTATCCCAGGTAACATTTCACCTTAGTTGTCTCCTGTATCTAAGCTGTGCCTCTGTTGGAATAAACCTCAAAACCAATTTTCTTTCTCAGTATCAGCCTCTCTTGCTTGCTCTTGGCTGCCTTTTTTACTGATGCTTTTCTCCTCTCTGTAAATTACTAGCTATTCCACCAAACCATGGTAGGTGTGGAGTGAATGGAGAAGACGTACCAGGAGCCACTGTATTTCCAAAGATCAAAAAAAGTTTCTCAGCATCATCATATTTAGATATAGCATAAGGTGTCTATAATAATTGCTTCATTTCTTCAACCACTCATTCATTTATTCACCGTTGGATGAGTGTTTTCCTTGTGGTTTAAGTGTTTTGAGTGTTCAAAGTCACATACTATATTAATTAGTCACAGAATGAAATATCCCCATCATGAGATCAACTGTTCCCCGGCAGGGCATCATTTGTCAGCCTGCTGCCAAGGTGCAAAGCCAGCTCTGGGTCTCTGATGAGGCTCTTTCGCTGCACAGCAAACTTGCATGGAAATGAACAAGGACTAAGAGTCGTTAAAACAGTCTTCAGCCTTTTGGAAGTTACTGAAAACAATCTGTGATTTAAAAACAGGAAAAGTTTTAAAATCTTTTCTGAGTACTGTCATTAATACAATGTTAAGCAGTATTCGTGACTAAAAATCCTAAATTTCCTTTCTGAATGCAGGCAATGGTGGTTATGGCTTGAACCACAGCCACATAAGACCACATCCCAGATATTGAAGTACAAGAAAATATGGCATCAGTGAAATAATCAACTTGGGCGAAACAAACACACACTATTCTTATGCTGCTTTTTGTTCATGTATCTTTAAGATTTTCTTAAGCATAAATGTAGAAATCTTGTGCTTAATCATAGCCAGGCAGGATGATACTGGCTATTTATGAAAGAAAATAAAGCAAATGATCTGAATTGGATTATTTGGCTTAAAAGTGCTTATATCACTAATCTTTCTTTCCCAGCAGCAGCTGGAGAAAGGCAGGGACAACACCATGCTTCAGTTCAGCTTTATTTTTCAGCCTGGCTGACTCCAGCTGCTAGGATTACGCTGGAAATGTAATTAGTTTCAATTAACTAACATCTGGCCAAACATAAACATTATATTTGGGATTCAGGTAAAGAAAGCACATTCTTACAGAGAAAGCTCATTTACTGAACAGTCTGAAAAAGATTAAGAAATCCTGTTTAGGTCAGTGAGGAAAACCTAGATTATTAGAAGGGGTTTTTAAAACATATTCCCTGAGATTTTTTTCCGTCTTTGAGTTTCTGGGCTGACCTCCAGTGTAATTTCATCAGTCAAAATTTGTTTCTATATTACCAGGTCCAACCCTATCCTGGCAAATACCAAGTCAACTGAAACCTTTGCATGCCTCAACTCCAGACAAGAGCTCGTCTATTTCAAGGTGAAATTTAAATCTATTTTCAATATGACAAAAGAAAAGTCCTCTTGTATTTGACTGTAATAAGACTTGAGTGGTGTGGCTCTACCACAGAATAATATGAATGAGGGAAGAATTTGGCCACATGATAGTTATGAGGGATTCTTTACATGGGAACTATATATAACAATATAGATGGTGTATCTCTAATTTGACATGACACATGTAGATAGCACACTAAATACAGCCAGATTTAGTGGGAATAAAACTCATTCTGCACACATGCTTCTGGGGCCATTCCAATGATATACCTCTATTAAAATTTGAGACTGTAGAGAATATAGACCTGACCATGGGAGGAAAATTGTCAACATAGATAGCAGATTCCAGTCTGTAACCATAAAATAGTAAATAATTCATGTCCTGTACGACCCAAGAGGGAAGACGTTTGGTTTCTTGCTCATTTCCAGGTTTGTAATACTTGGGTGAAATTTCCTTTAATCATCAACCATAATAAAGAATCAAATAAAAAACCACGTTCAACCTCAGGGGGCTGAAAATTTGAAGCTAATGTAGTCGTAAACCCTCAGGTTTGTAAAGGTCTTTGGCACTGTTTACTGTCCTGTACAGCAGAAAGAGCAAGATCAACTACAGATATATTATTCGCCTTCCTAAGAGTAGTTTTCCCAACAGTATCTATACTGTGCATAGAATGAGATTGTCAATGATGACAAATTTCAATCTAGTCAGTCTATTAGTATCACAGCCATATTTCTCACAGCCTGGTTCAGTTATGCAGATCATACACCTAGAATAAAGAACACACAAAACCAAGGTTCATATACTATAATGACAAGAATTAGCTTCAAGTCACTAAAAACAACTCCAGTCTTACTTTTTCCTCTTGCGTTTATGCATGTTGAATTCTCCCATTTAAGAACAACCACCAGTAACATACACACACACTACAAACACGTTCCCCCAACACTAATTATCTCTCTAATTCATGGGCAAGATTTTGATTGAATACATTGATTTTCCATTTTCTCATTCCTCACTCTTCCTCAAACTCACCCTTAATTTCATCATGTCACTTATGAACAACTATTTCCCAATGCTTTTCTTAAATTATTGCTATGTTGAGTTGAACACAATGAATCTTGCCTAACAGACTCTTGCTTCTATTCCCAGCCCTCCACCCATTTCTTTCCTGGCTCTTTTGCTGGCTACCATTTTTTGGCATTCTCTTTAAAAACTGTTGTTGCCTTGGGTTCCATCTTAACCCTCCTGTGTTCTCATGCATTGTAGTCTAATGGCCAATCCCATTCATGACTTCAGCCACAACTTCTATGCTAATAACTAATGAATATTTATATCTTTAGCCCATACCTCTAAAACACTAAATCTGTGTTTTCAAACTGCCTATGACTTAGCTACCCAACATGGTTATTTGCCAGGTATCTTAAACACACTATTCTCAGAATGAACCTACTCTGCTCTCTTCCCTATGAACCATCTTCTCCTATCTAATTCCAAAGGTAATGTATCTCTCCACTGTACACATAGTCTCCCAAACCAGAAACATGAGTATCGTCTTAATTTCCTCTGCCTTCTGAAATTACAATTCCTTTAGATCAGGCCCTCATCTTCTCTCAATTGGATAACTACAACCTCAAAAGTGGCTCCTTTCTTTTAGACATGAAATTCCCCAGCCATGCCTCAGGACTTGACTCTTCCATAGTCTAAATGCAAATGTGATTATGTTATTTTCTTGCTTAAATGCTACAAATTACAATTGTATGTCTTCAAAATATAAGTCAAATTCTTTCACTTAAGAAATATGGTCTTTTGTGATTAGATCTGTATTAAATTTTCCAGTTCTATACCACCAGCTCTGGTATATGGGATTGTTCTATTTTCAGCTGTTCAGTTCATACACTGGGAACTAGGTCTCCAAAATCCCCTTCCCCATAGAGTTCTGCATTAGAATTGACCAAAAGTATGGTTACAAGGTGTTTGGGTGACAAAAGTTAAACTACCATTACATGCTGAACATCACTGTGGGTTATAGGCAATGAGAAATAGATATGGAGATTCTGGCTAGGTCCAGTTTGTCCTTTTCCCACTCCAATTCCAGCTGTCATTCCCAGTTGCTGGCCCTGCTAAGCAACTGTGGTGGCTTGGAGTTACGTACCTCAGAAAAATATGTTCTTAATCTTAATCCATTACTGTGGGTGTGAACTCATTGTAAATAGGACCTTTTTAAGAGGGTACTTCAATTATCTTGTGGTCCAATTTAATCAAGATGGGACTTAATCCTATTACTGGAGGCCTTGTAGAGAAGGCCACAGAGAGAGAAGCCATGAGGAGCAGCCAGAAGCTAGAAGTTAATGGAACGTGGAGGGAAAAGGGGAAGATGACACCATGGGTATTGCCATGTGACAGAAAGACCAAGGAACTCCAAAGACTGCCAGCTAGCCAGAAGATATCAACCCTGGGAAAAAGAAAGTGTTCTAACTTCTGAAACTGTGGGCCCATATATTTCTATTGTTAAGCCAACCCTTTGTATCAAATTTGCTTTAGCAGCATGGAAATTAAAACAGCAACAGTGGCCACAGCCCCACTAGCAGACACGTTGCTGAAAATTCACAGAGGTGATAACCACAAAGACTAACAACCACCCTTAGACTTTTTTAATCAGTCCTCCTTTGCAGCCTTCCTCCAGTGGCTGGATATTCCTACCTTGCATTTCCTGCTAACGCTGTACCAGGGATGGTCAGTGACATTTATCTGCTCCTTTAACTCTCTTTCTTCAGACCTTTACTTCCCCAACTCCTCCTACCATTGTTTAAGGTCTAATTCTCATAATAATTCCTTATTCCATAATGCTCCTTGATGGAACACTGAGGGATATATTTGATACATAATCTCCAAGTACAATGCTGATGTCCCTGGTGTCCTCTGATCATTCACTGCTCTTAGGCGCTTACAATTGTGCCCAAGCTGTTCCCTCGGGCTGCGGTTTATTTGTCTGCACTATTCTTCTTCTCCCATGATTATCTGACTAATCTCTGTCACTATACGAATTGAATTATGTACCTCAGAAACAAAACCTTCTTAGTCTCAGTCTCATTCCTGTAGTTAGGAACCCACTGTAAACTGGACTTTTTGAAATGTTTTAGTTAATATGTGACCCAACTGAATGAGAGTAGGTCTTAATCTGGATTAATAAAGCCCTTTATATGCTGAAGAAATTCAGATACAGTCAGAGAAGCCACAGAGAGAAGTCAGAAGTCAATAGAACCCAGAAGAGAACGGAGAGGACATAGCCATGTGACAGGAAAGCCAAGGAACTCAAGAATTGCCAGCCAGAATGTTACAGATCCTGGGAGGAAATAAGCCTTCTAGCCTCCAAAACCTTGAGACAGTAAATTCCCGTTGTTTAAGCCAACTTGTTATATTTCCTGTAGCATCCTGGAAACTAAGACAGTCATTCTCAGGCTCCACTCTTATCACATCCTGTTGGAAGGGTTTCCCCACCATGCACTGGTTGCTATCTGCTGGCATTATTATGCTACTTACCATAACGTACTGGAATCATTAAATTCCCTCCACTTGTCTCCTAGATTATGAGATCCTGAAGATAGAGGCAATGCTTATGTCTATACCTTCAAAACCTGGCAGAGATTTATGAATGAGATCTAAAACAATAGCCAGATAAGAAACAACTCCAGCCAAATAAATTGCCTGGTATCCAACCAGTATGAGGAAAAACCTTCTCTATTTACAAAGACTTTGACTTCAAAAGAACCAATAACTGTGATGGGATCTTTGGTAGTACGTAGAGATATTTTGCAGGGTTCAACATGCAAGGTCAGTGTCAAAAGGATTTTTTTAAAACTTCCATTTTGTTCTACAACCTGCTTAAAACCCTCCAGGTATTATTCATCCTTTGCAGCAGGGGTTTTCAAACTAGGTTCTTAAAACCCTGATGTTTCCTTAGAAGTCATCCTTGCAGGACAGATGAGTTGGTAAATCCCAGGAGGGGAGAATGTGAGGTGCTCTGTTACTCTCTACTCTTATTTACATGTTGTTTTCTGATAAGAGTGTTTAAAAAAATTAATTGTCTATTGTTTAAGAAAAGCTGAAAAATAGTAGTCTACAGGATAATGTAAAGCTCCTTCATTCCTTAAGTTATCAAGTCAAGATCCCTAGGGCCTGTTTTCTTCCTAACTCTGTGGACACTTCTCCTGCCATTCCTCTTCTGCCTTTACATCCTAGTAGTTTGCAACAGACAGCATGCTGGCTTATGCCATTTGTGCCTTGGTTCATGTTATTCCTTGGACTTAAAATGCCCATCCCATTGCTTTTTGCCTAGCTAACCTCATTGGTATGGCAAATGGAAGCTCAGACACCATTATCTCAAGGTAGCCTTTCTGAGTCCACAAGATGGGGCAGTTTCCATCTTCTCTACTCTCATAGTACCTAAAATACATCTCTGTCATAAGACAGCATCACACTGACATTGTCATTTCAACTGACTCTTCCACATTAGATTGTGGGTGTTGCAAGATAGGACTTAATCATTCCAGTGCTTAGCACAGGAATCGACACAGTGTTCAATCAATCACTACTGAATGAAACCCTCCCACATCTAAAGATCATAATTGATTAAGAAATTTTAGAATAAAGGAAAGGCGAAAGGGAGAGAAGTAAAGGAGAAGGTAACTTCATCTGTTTAGCTCTGAGAATGTGCTAGCTGATTTCCATACAGGCCCTATTTGATCTGCACAAGAACCGTATGACCCTGGTACTATTGTTCCTAGATAGATAAATCACTTAAGATCAGGTATCTAAAAAGTAAGTGAGAAGGATTCACTGTCAGGTTTGCCTGTCTTCAAAGTCTGTCTTTATGCCACAGGACAGGTAAACAATATATGTTGATGTGTATAAAATGTGACACAGAAGAAAGTTGATCAAGAGAACACCCTTGCTCTACAAGTCTCCATAGTATTTCCCCCTCTTGGTTTCTTCCAGATTTTCTTGGTAACCATGATTAAAAATAAAACATTCCTTTCAAAGAATAGCAGTTGATTTCTAAGTATGTGCCACCTACTCAGTCAATTTAATAAACATTTATTTAGCCCCAACTAAATGCAAGTCACTGCATTGAGCCTTAAGGGAGACATAAAATGACAAAGGCAAAGTCCTTGCCCTTCAGGAGCTCATAATCTAGAAACACACATTAACAACTCTGAATGGAGGCAGATGGTGATAAGTGCTGTAATAGAGGCACTTATAAGGTGCTAAGGAAACATAAAGCAGGGAGAGATTAATTCCAACAGTGGAGTAATAAAATGCCTTAGTAAATGTATCTTTCACTAACACCGAGAAAGTCTTTTATGACCTAAGCCAAAGGATGCATTTCTTTGTAAAATGCCAGAGCTTATTCAAGAAACTAATAGACATGGCTTTTGTTAGCAAGAATAGAATTTATCTACAAAGGAGTCTGCCTTACCTATATGTTTTCCACAGCAATCAGAAGAAACCCATGGGCCTATTCATTCATCAGTTTCTCAGTCTGATCGGAAGACTCTACATGGTTCTGACTACAAATCCATGTCCATTCATAGCATATCTTTTCAGTTCACTTATATACTTAAGTGAGACTCTGAATGTCAGTCCAAAGGAGAAATGTAGGAAATTTTAAAGGACATAGATCAGGCCTAATCAATGAAGGATGAAAGCAAACAGATTTTTTAAAATTTTAACAAGAAGTAACTATAGCATCTTAGCTACTTGAAACCTTAATTTGAAATACTTAAGTAATTCGAAATACTTAAGTGACTGTTAATAAGGCCAACAATGCTAAATGAGTTCCTCTATGTGCCAAATCGATTTATTAGGCACCAGTACCATAGCACCAGATGAAAATGGTTAGACTGGAATTAAAAGTGAAAGCACAGCAAAACATACAATTCCATCATTGTTACTTAAAGATCAACTTTCAGAACGTGCCCTGTTGTTTAGAGGTTAGCAATATGCTTTATACACAAAGGAAATAGATCGTTCACACTAATAATATTGCAAAATGAGATAGTTCTTATGTTACCTTACTTAATGAAAAAATACATTGTATGTATATTTTTATGATAAGCTTCTCTAAAACTATTTAACAGCTTTCTTATGGAAAATTTCTCCACGAAAAAATGTAGCCTAATAAAAGTCAATGTGTTATTAGTTTTACAAGCTATCTTCCTGGTAGGATAGTCACATCATATTGAAGAGAACAAGTTTGGATTTGCCAAAAGCCAATGGTCTGATGAAAAGTTTTGCTTGTGTGAAATCTTGAATCTGCTTTAGACAGAAGAGGAAATTGAGGGGGAAGTATCCATGACCTATTGCCTCCCAATTTCTTTGAGCCTTTTCTCCTTTAATTATTCCATCTTCCCAGCATCCTCAATCTTTCATTTTCCAATATCAATTTACTCTATTGCTTCAGACCTGAAAATGTTCTCCTTGTCTTAAGGAAAAACCCCATTGCTATTAATATATTATTCTACTATAATTGACATTTTTTCCCTTTTCTTTAACTGAAGCAAGCAGCTTTTAATAGTTGCTCCCATGTTTTCACCAATGTTTTCCTCCTTAACGTATTTATTCTGGCCTTTGTCCCAACTATTCCCATTGTACTAAAACATTCTCAATGGTTACCAACTGTATGTATCTGCCAAAGGGGTGCCGATGCAGACTACCAGAAATCTGTTGGCGTTTATAAAGGGTATTTATTTGGGGTAAAAGCTTACAGTCCCAAGGCCCTAAAAAGCCCAACTCAAGGTACCATAAGAGGTACTTTCTCACCAAAGTCAGTGGCCATGTGTTGAAACAAGATGGCGAGTAATCTCTGCAAGGGTTCAGCCTTCCCCTCTGAGTGTCCTCTCTATCAGCTGCAGGCTTGCATAGGGCTCATTCCTTCTGGGCCTTCTACATCAGCCTCAGTTGTTCTGGTTTCTTCCCAAGGTCAGCTGCAAACACAGGCAAATGGCTCATCTCTCCTAGGGGCCCCAGGATCTAAAATGACAGAGCTTTCTCTCTTTCAATGTGCTTTTGTGTCTGTCTGCCCGTGTGAGTGTCCTCTTATATCAGACCCAGCAAGGGAGGAGCGGGGACTCAACCTGAGTCATGTCTTACTGATATAGTTGAATCAAAAAGCTCTAACTCGATCTTTTTTTTCTTTAGTTTTTTTTTTACTGCTATTTTTTTTTAATTTTTAATTATTATTATTTTTTTAGTATACATCGATTACATAAATGTTACACAAAAATTTTAGGGGTACCCATATGACCCAACTCCCACACCTCCCGCAACCTCCCACATATACATCCTTCATCAGTGTGGCACATCACCTGCAATAGATATACACATTTTAGGGCTTTGACACTAAGCATGGACCATAGTTTACACTGTAGACCACACTCTCTCCCACACAGTTCTGCTTGATATGTGATGATATAAAATGGCCTTAATCTGCCATTGCAATGTCACCCAGGACAATTCCCAAGTCCCAAAAATGCCCCCATATTACAACTGCCCCTCCGTCTCCCTGCCCCCAAAGTGTCCAGTGGCCACTGGCGCCACATAATTTTGTAATTTCCTCCATTGCATGAATCACAACAAGTCTATAACAGGACACCAGCAAGTCCACTCGAGTCCATAGCTCTTCCCCCAATCCCGAGGAGTCTGGGATGGTGATGTCTCCTCCACCTCCAAGTGAGAGGGGACTTATATCCCGTGGATAAGATGGACAAGATTATCCTGCTTGCAGCTGCAGACTCTCTCCATTCCCCGGGATAGCCGTTGTCCATCATCATCTCCCCACTAGGTGTCCTGGGTGAGTCCATTGAGTTGTAGAGTAACAGGTAATCTAATCAACGGCCCCTCAACAAAATTTAATATAATCAAAGGGTATCACACCCAGAGGACTATATTCATTTAAAAACATAATCTTTCTCTTTTTGGGATTCATAAAATAATCTCACACTGTCACACCAACTGTACCCTCAAAATCTGATAGCCTCATCCTAGTCTTTATATAAACTGAACTCTTGCTTTTATTTAACACTGCTTGTCAGGTAGAAAATACTTCCTCTCTACTCCTACTATCTCCTTCCTATAAAAAGGGTTCAGTTAATAGTTAATGCAACTCTGGTCTTCGAACTGTCACTTTACTCAATCTTTTCTTGTGGAGGTGCCAAGACTTATCTAATTCGTAAATGAGGAAGAGAAAACTAGGCCCACTGACCTCCATGTTTAGTTTCGCTCTCTTCTTGGGAGTGAAGCTGCCGGCACAGAGTTTGTTTCCTCTCTACTTCCCCATATTCTTAAGGTTTACCCATTCAGACAAATTAGTAAATTGTCCTAAATCTAGGATCTCATTAGCAGGTCCATTTGGATTGCGTTTGGCTCTGGGCCCCCATCAGTAGTAAACTTGTTATTTTTGTGTTGTTATTTATTCTTTGTTTTATTTATCAACTTGTTCAAGACCCAGGAGCAGAATAAGGGTGTCCTCTCTAGATTTCTACATCATCCTCTTGAAACCCTCTCCTCCGTGGCTTCCAGTACAAACTTCTGCTTTTACCCCCACCTCTCTGATGGTTCCTTCTCCGTTCTCTTCTTTTATTTGTTTTCAATAACTCGTTTTTCTCTTTTCACTCCCTGAACATGGGCATTAACAAAGGTTTCATGTTGAGTGTAATGCCTGTCTCTTTTCTCTCCTTCTCTCTTTCTTTCTATACACACACACACACACACACACACACACACACACACACACATATTGTCCCTTGGCAATCAATAATTTTAATCAGCATCTACTTATCTAATCTACTTTTCTACCAGTTTCTATTGATATATTTCTATCAACCAGTCACATACTTCCCCCTGCAGATTATAACCAAAAACTCAATTCATCATCCAGGCCACAGTATGTGCCTATACATGGAGGAAGTTTAATATTTTCTTCTTGCATTGAATAAATCTTCAGGCTGCTCCTCCTACTAATGTTTTTGTTTCGCGATTAAAAATGACCATTAAGCCAGGCATTCAGCCTCAAAAGAAAAAAAAAAAAGAAATCTTAAGTACCTGTTACTTTTTTTACTGCATCCATGCACTTACTTACAACTAATTTTATAGCATTATTAACTTTCAGAGCTTTGTTTATGTGTTCTTCCTAAGACAATTGTCAATAAATATCCAAGTATTTATGGGAAATCTACCAAGTACCAGGTACAGTGTTAGATGAACAAAATCATAGTGAACAAAATTCTAGCCTCAGGGAGCAAACAGTCTAGAAGAGGAGACAAATAGTAAACACCCCAAATTACAAGAAGTGACATGTGTTATGAAAAAACCGGTATAAAAAATATCAGAAAGAACTTATTTGTTTTGGTTGGTGAGAGAAGACCTTGCTGAGAAAGTGACATTTAACCTGATACCTTAAGAATGATTGGGATTTAGTGAGAGCAGGAAGAGGTTCTAACTCTTAAAATGTAATAATGTTATGCGTCATAAATGACATACGTATAATATGCATTCAGTTGCAAGTTGTAAGTTGTTCTAGTCAGGGATCTCTCGGGAAAAAGAATCAACACGAGATCTCTTTTAAAAATATAAGATTTTATAAGAGTCTCTCACGTGACCGTGGGGATACACAAGTCCAGGTTCCGCCGGCAGGCTGCAAGCCACGGTCTCCGATGAAAGACTGATGAAGGGTCCTCGATGAGTTTGCTCCGATGAAAGACTGATGAAGGGTCCTCGATGAGTTCCTGGGAGAAGTTCGCTGTCAAATGACGAGCTGGGAAATTCTCTCCGAATGTTGAAATCAGTTCCCTTTTATAAGCAGTCAACTGAATGGATAACAGCGTCATCCATTCTTGATCCAATCTTGCTGATTGATGCAGATGCAAT
>PVKH010013020.1:0-17020 GCA_004027955.1 Chaetophractus vellerosus | reverse complement strand
TTTGTAATCAGTTTTGAATCATTTAATCTTGCAACTTCAACTGCTTGTTTATTCTACATGTTTGTTTCATCCAGTATTTTATGTTATGTCAATAGCTTCATCACTGGGGCCAGACAGGCTACCTTACTGGTTCTTGCTCCCTGTATCCTCCATTCCGCTGGAATTGTATAGTTGTGATCACTGTGACAGTTCCTAACATTTATGATCATATTTGGATACCACAGTGGTGCTGTAAGCTCCTAGCTTGGCCTGGAGATAGACACCAAAGTTTGATGGTTTCCCAAACAATGTGTGGCCTTTCCCTGATTTCCCTCTGCTTTGTCAGTCATGGCATTGCTGGGCAGAATTCAGCAACACCTATCCTTTCAGTAGCAAGTAAATTGTGTTCATGAAGCCTTTTTGCAGTTGCAAGCATTACTGAGCTACTATGTGACTTTTCTCATTAGTTAAAAAAAAAATAACTTGAATCCTAGTGACATCTTCATTTTCTAAAATGTCTTTTTTTATGCCATTAAAGCATGGTTTGTAGCTTATTATATTTTTTCTGCAAACTTTGGTGCTAACAGACATGTTTATCAAAAGATATTAGAGAGATTTCAGGAATGAGGAGTTACGTTCCCTTTATATACTGGTGCCAGAAATTACTATTAAAGTGAACTAAGTCCTGCCTGAAATAAAATGAAAACAGCATATGCATGTTTTTGGCTGTTTGTTCTATGCGGATAGATCCATAATATTATTTTATGAAAATTGGCTAACTTTGCATATACATATTTCTGCAATTTGATTTTTCCTCTTAAAGAGAGGATATCTTCCATATATGCACATATATAATAACACCATTATTTTTGTAGTTGTACAAATGGAGTTGTATGTATGTGGGGTATGGATTAAAAACCACAGTGTATTTCAACAAATCTGTTTTAATTTTATTTTTTTAGGAGGTACTGGGGATTGAACCCAGGACCTCGTACATGGGAAGCAGGCTCTCAACTACTGAGCTACATCCATTCCCCAATGGGAGTTGGTTTTTTCGTTTGTTTGTTTTAAGAGGTACTGGGGATCGAACCTGGGACCTCATACATGGGAGCAGGCTCTCAACCACTTGAGCTACATCTGCTCCCCACAACAAATCTAATTTGATGGACATTTGGGTTTCCTTCTTTTTGTGTAAAAATTTTCAAGTTTATTTGGTTACTTGTATGAGTTTTCTGTTGCATTAATTCTTACAAATATAATTCTTGGGATACAGGATATGAGGAACTTAATTTTTTTCAGGATTGCTACTTCATCCTCTCAGTTGACTGTTGCACTCCTACCAGTCAGGAACCAGATTCTGGAAAGGGAAACAGCTATTCTCTCCCTTCCTTGCAAGCAATCCTCAGCCAGTCTAAGTGACACAGAGAATCATATTGTTATTTGTACTTCCTTAATTGGTAGAAAAGTTGAGCATTTTTCATTTACTTATGGAAAACTTATTTGTATTCCTCTGTGGATTGTTCGTCCTTACCTTTTGTTAGTTTGTTCATATCCTTTCCTTATTCTAATGGGTTGTTCATCTTTTTTCTAATGAAATAAAGACTAAAATGATTTTTCCTACTCAGAAGTTTAAGATTCCCTATATTTCTCTCATTATATTATCCAAATTGCTTTCTCACCATCGATATTTATTTGCAAGTAATTTGTGGCTTATTTCTATTTTAAACTAGAAAGAAATGACTCAACTTTAATAATGTTAATTTTTGAAGGAACATAGAAAAGATATGTATTAATTTTTAGGCCCATGAACTTCCAAAATGAACCACCTGAAGAGGCCTTCAAATTTAATAGCATATACATATGTAATGTCAGATTATTTGGTTTTGTTTGTTCATTTGTTTGGCAAGGTATGGCAAATAGTTACAGTGGTATGCAAAAGTCATCAAATTCCTAGGTTTTCTTGGTATAACAGAAAGAACACCCAGTAATTTGCTTGGCTTTATTTTTATGTGTCAGGCTTTGGTTTCTTATTTTAGTCGAAAAGGTTTCTGAAATATTTTCCCAGTCCCTTATATTCAAGTGAAAGACAGGCAAATGTGTTAGTTTGGTTTGACTTACATTCCAGTTCTACCTTGTCTATTTCTATAATTGAATCCATAAATAAAAGCCTTCAGTTTTTGGTATAATCTATTTCCTCTTAAACTACCAGTTTATTTAACACAACAAATACGATCTTCCACAATGTGTTTTTTCAGAAGTGCCCCATGCTTCCTTTTTCTGTGTGGTCCATGCTCTTTCTCAAATTTCATACTGCACTAGGGAGACCTGATTTATTTCGCTTAGCTCAAAGGTGTATGTGCACTCAGGAAACTGAGGGAGAAGAAAGCAAAGAGGACTGTCAGCCACCAAAGATATAAAATTTTGATGCTAAGCAGTATATCTCTATTTACCTTGTTTTCCCCATCAAATGGGTATATTTTAATCTACTCCTTCTGTGTTTTCTGCTCAGGCCAACACCGAATAGATTCTGCTATCATAGGGAAGTTTTCTAGATTAAACTCCCCAAGATAATTAATTAATTATCTCTGCTTCCAGACAGCACCCAATCCAAAACTGGCCTCTGCCTTCTTAAACCCTCCTAGAAATTACCCGCATCAAACCCCAATTTTATAAGAAGCTTCTGTCAGTTTCCTCTTAAGATGCCACAGTTCCTTTGGTGTCTTGTTGCAGCAAGCTAAAGAAACCTCACTTTATTTGACTAAAGGCGTGTTCATAGTGGTCTTTGGCCTGTGGGCTCCAACACTTCTACACATAGTGCTGTAGTGAGTGTTGGAGGGTTTTAATAAGAAAGCATTGATTTTAGTCTCTGCCCTTTATGTTCTTCGAGTTTGGCTGGGGATTCCTACCCTACTCAGGTGAAACAGATCTTTAAAAATGGAATTTTTTGCCATCAGAACTAGAGTAGTTCCGAGGAGAAGGATGTGAGCCACAGCCAAGGAAAATATAGCTTAGGAGATGGTAGTTCCTAGTATGTATCTCAGAGAGTGGGTAGAATTTTAATAAGGGAAAGGATGGGGCATTCTGTGTGGGAAAGGCTCAAAGCTGAGAAGGACCATTGTGTGTTGGAGAAAGAGAGGAGACTGCTTGGCCAAAGGGGAGGTGTTGGAAGAGCTGGTGACCAATAAGGTTGTACAGGTAGGGCAGTCAGTGAAGGGCGTGACCTCAGGGAACCTCTTCTACCTTATAGACAGTAGAAAGCCTGGGGGTGAGGGGTGGTCACAGGACATAGCTGTTGTAGGAAGGGATTAAAGACTAGAACATGAGTGTTATAGATCATATTTGATGGCACTGGGATTAGAGAGGCTTTTTGAAAGATGAATCAGAATATGGTGACTTCATAAAAGCTGTAAGAATGGGGTGGGGAGGGTTTGTTGCTGTAGCAAATGCTAACGATAGGCTCTTGGCCTACCTCTGAGTTCACCTGCAACTGCAGTGGGCTTTTCCCATGCACATTGACATCTTCCCACTTCAAGTGCCCAGGTCTCTCTGCTTGTCTACTTGAACTTTGTCCAGCACTGTGGACACTTAGTCCTCTGATGCAGAACAGTCAAGAATGATGTGGGTGATCAAAGTCTCCCAGGGCAGCCTCCAATCAATAGAAAGACTGCAGTCAGAAAACAAATGTCCCGGTTTCCCCTTCCCTCAGTGGGACAATTCTGAGCACATTATTCATATCTCCTCAGAATGTTCCCACAGAGATTGAGCCCCAAAAGTGACCTAGTACCATACCTCTCCCTTTATTAGATTTCCCACTTCTCAGGCATACTTTCCCGACTCTCTTACTTGTGCTTCGTGGGATTACCTTCTAAATAAACTCCATCCAAGTCCTTGTCTCATTGACATTTTGGGGAAAGCGTCAAACTAATATGGGTATCCTGGATGATTGGGCTGATAATTAGGACATGGATAAATGGAGGTACCATTCTTTTCCGGGTTAATTAATGACTCAGTTGTCTAGTGAAAAATGACTGCAGTCATCTCAAGTGTATTTTATATAAAATATCAATGAAGAAACATGGCAAAATGATTTAGAGTTCATGACTCGTTTTGAGAAAAAAGTGCTTCAAACCATCTGCAAAAGTATTAAAATGATCCCAAGTGGAACATAGGCACTTGAAACAGTTTCCAGGCACATTAGATCTTTGTCAACAAAAAGAAAAATACGCCCTATGGAGAGAAGAAAGAAGAGGGAGAAGGGTCTGGGAACCCATGACTTTTAACAGGTCAGGAAAATGAATTTCAGCATATGAGCTGGGCAGGAGTCCTGAGCCCCTTAGCTTCATTACCCTCCCGGTGGTTTTGGAATCCCGGCCTCTGGCAGCACTGAAAAGATTCTTACCAGGTTAGAGAGCGTTGATGAGCAATCACGGGAAAGGACCCAGCCATATGATCATTTCTGTTAACTTGTCCTCTTCAGAAAGTCAAGTTAAGTGACTTGAGCCAAGTTAGGAAAAATATTTCCGTTACTAACAATGTAGTTGTTAAGTGTGTTCCCTAAGGATTCTGAAATATTTACTTGACAGTAAAAGACATTAAAATTTCATTCTTTTCCTACTTTTCCTCACGATCACATGAATAATCCAGATATTTGAAAACTCAGCACTTGATGAAGTTTTATATACAAATGGCAAGAACATTGCTCTTAACTAAGGGAGGCAATGAGGCCATCCAGTTTCCATGAGCTGTCACACCTGAGTTCATCAGCATTTGGAACTGATGCGTGAATGAGAAGATGCCTTCACAGGGGTGGTCCTATCCATTACATTCTCTTAGGAAATGAAACTCTGGCTTTCCTTAGCCCCATGTTCTGTGTTGGACCCTATTCTAGAAGGGAAGGGAAAGGGTTTCCTGACTTGTTTTCCTCCTAAAATCTGTTAGAGGTTCTTAAATTCTATTGAAATGAATTTAAAATGAATTAAAAATGTATCATTTGTTCACCATTTAATAAATTTTGAAGATTCCATATACATTATCACTTTATAATGTTCTCAGCAATTATATGAATTAAGGAATAAAATAGTAAAACCTATTTGATTTCTTTTTAGGAACATGTTCTTTTGCTAAATAAAAATATCTCAATTGTAGAAAATGTCATATGCAGGAAAGTAAAATAAAATAAGACCATCACACATTAGTGATCTTTGAGGGATTAGTTTCATAAGTAACAGAATCTAGAATACGATGATCAGGGAAGGAAGGGACAGCAACTGCTTTACCAGGGTGCCTATGTATGAAAGAAAATGGCAAGAGATGGAGTGGTTGCTGGAAACATTAGTGTGTTAAGGTGAAATTATTTTTTTATTTTATTGTTTTGCTTTTTGTTTTCCTATAAGAATAAAGGTCACTTGAGTGAGCTTCTGAGCTGAGAAAGTATAGAGAAGAAGAGATTAACATTAGAGAAAATATGAGGACAGAGTTTAGGATGGAACTATCTCTTTCAGGGGTAGATTTAAGCTAATAGGTGTCAGACTTGGGGTTGATTAGCCCTGGGATACCCACCTCACCTTGAGAGTCATTTTGTGTTGTCCTAGCTTGCTGCTTCCACTGAAGCTTTGCTCATTATAGTGAAATAAACTATTTCTGTTTCTGGTTTCTATTGTCTTCATTAGACTTAGCTGGTCATTAGACCGAGGTCATTAATTCTGCTAGATACATGCTAAGCACAGTGCCCGGTTTGTAGTAGGTCCTCAACCAATGTTTGTTAAACTGGTTTGAACATATTTTCCCGAGTTTAGTGAGGAGGAGAGAAGTGTAAAGATAATGAGAAATTTGGCGTAAAGGGGAGAAAATTCAGTATGTTACTTCAACTTTTCTCAGTCTATTTGGCAATAATGTTATTTCATAGGCACAAAGGGGGATGGTTTGGAAACTTGAAGAAGCTGGGGAAGGTTCAGAGCAGCTGCTTATTGAAAATGCCATAGAGGTTAATAAAAAATTTTCCAAGCTGAATTGAGTATCCAGCTGAGGCTGCAGAGTATGAATGTGTACTAGAGCTCCCTAGGACAGTTATATGTATTTTTCCAATTCTTTGGTCATTGAGAAGTAGAGAAAACAGATATTATAGGATTACCCATGGTGGAGAGTGGTAAAATGGGAATGGCAGAAAGCCAGAGGAGTGGGAACTTTAGCATGTTTGATGAGAGGGCAAAATGGTCAGCCTCGGGGTTGGAATGGCACTGAGAAAAATGAAGCTGGTAGGGAAGCTTAGAGAGAGGACAGGGAACTGGGAACCATAATCACCCCAGAGACTACAAAGGATTGAGGATATTCAAGAGTTGCCCTGGTTGGAGGCTGTAGCCAAAGAAGGAAATGACAACCTAATGTCTTAGAGGTGGAATGGTCTGGATTTTGATGAGGTCCAATTTATAATTGGGTTTCTCGATTACTAATGTACAATTTGTCTCAATTTAGTGATGCTCAGCATCTTTAGGATGTCTTAACAAAATCAAATTGGACCCTTTAAACAAGCAAAAAACAAACTTTTTGCTGAGTTAAAACCAAGAAAGATGGAAAGTGTCAATATGATTCTAGTTTAGGATGAGCAGCCAAGCTAATGTTCCTCTAGTAATTGAGTTCCATGTATGGAAGAATGCCTTATATAACAGCAGATCAGAGTTTTGCTAGCCAGTTTTTAAATGTTACATGTGCAAACACCTCATAACTTATGCATGTTTTCCAGTGAGAATTGCATCATAGGTCGAAAGAAAATAAATGTATCCATGATTCTTAGGTGTTACATAATCTAGGAACTCCATAATTTACTACTTATATAATCTCTAGCCATTATATAATCTTATGGCTCCTTGCAAGGGAAAAATGAAATTATACTTCCTATAGAGATTGAATAGGATGATTGGATGAAAGAGAACTGCGTTTCGTGTGTGCATGCGTGGATGGAGGTTATGTTGTGAGAGTGTATGTGTGTGGTTTTGCAAATACACAATTATGTGAATACTAGTTAGAATTGACCTAGCTATCTCTCTGGCTGTCCTCCACGCACCACCCCAGTGGACACTTCATGTTACCTTCCTGCTCTAGAATATCAAATTTATGACCTGTGCCCACTCAGAGGTTTGCACTGGGTTCCTTAGAATTGCAGGGAATATTTTCTGCCCTTCCAGTCATTCCGTCCATTCCTGGTCTCTGACTCTGTGTGAATGGCCACTTATGCTCAGCCCTACATGCCCCTCCAGCAGCCCCTGAGCCCCTTGCTGTAGAAAAGAGTCTGTTAGTGAGTTTACGGGCTATGCAGGTTTTGGTTTATGGATTGGCAGTCTCCAGAACATATTGATGCTGTTTCCATTTAACTTGGCTTTAACTCATTAACAGTTTTCTTTTTGTTTGGTTAAAGGTTGCCATTTGATTTTGCCAAACAATCCCAAAGGGGGCTGAGAATCACTAAATTATGAAACTAATTATTCATTAGCAACCTACAAATCTGCTATAAATTGGACCTCATCACAATCCAGACTGCTCTACCTCTTAAGTCTTCTGAGGTTGTCATTTCCTTCCTTGGCTACAATCTTAGCTACAACAGACTCTTCAATGTTTCTGCATTTGCCTATTTGTCATTACAACCACATTGTACAACAGCTATCTTGAATGTTTAAGATAGTGGGCCTGTCACCTCCTCTGACCCAACAGGCCCTCCTGGCTCCCCCAGCTTGTTAGAATCCCTAATTGCTAGTCTTAAAATAATAAATGTGGTGCTGCCTGAGGAGTCATCCTGTAGGCACTGGCACTTATATTTCTAGTCACGTTTTTGGGAAAGAGCAGTGAAAAAAAAAACCAATATTTTTATTAAATTATGAAGTTAATTTTAAAAAATTCTGCTATCTCATACTTCCAAGGGATTAAAATCTGTTCCTTGTGTAATACCACTTTAATTAGACTGAAAATTCAATCTAACTTTTCCCTTCTTACTAAAATTTGGTCTTTACAACCTAGAATGGGAAGAATTATAAATAAAAATGAGATCTGATAATACACATATCTATTTTCATCCAGATAAGGCTGTATTATTATTCACAATGGACTTAATCTTTTAACCTACTTCACGACTACTACTACTACTAATAAAGAAAACTATAATTTTTTGAACACCTGAGTCAGGCACTGGATTATATGCATTTTGGAATTTATCTCACTCCTATGAATAGCAGTCCTCTGCAATGAACATTATTATCTTCATTTTGCAAGTGCAGAAACAGAGGCCCAGAGAAGCGAAAGAACTTGCGTATGTTTACACAACTCATAGGTGCCCTGGCTGAGATTTGCACCTACAGTCCACTCAGTGAGGGAGCCCATCTTCTTCCCAGTGCTTAGAGCTGCTAGAATGGAAACGTGGCACTGACATTGTATACTCCGGTAACACACGTATATTTCTGAACATGTAGTGGTCAGATCTCGCTGGTTTCAGCAGATGAAGTTTTTATTACATGGCATATGCACAGATAGGAAAAGGATACACAGCCCTGACCCATTCTTATCTATTACTTACATGCTGAAATCAAGTAGTTGTATTTTTCCTTTGGAGTGACTGGAACTGATCTTCCAGTTTTTTAAGAATCATTGTAAAAGTATATACCTATTACCATGGAGTACTCTGCATTTGCTTCTTAAGGTTGAATAACTTAATTGATGATAAATATCTTTTACCCTGTGTACAAAGGAGCAAGTTTACCCCACAGAAAATCAAATATTCAAACTTTTGTAATGTAAAATGAAACTTTTCCTTCTAGAATTTGGCAGAGTTTAGAGTTCAGGAGGAGAAGGAGGAGGAGTGTGGGAGATTGAAGGATGGTGAAGAAGTTGTTTTGAGAACTATAAGCAACTGATTAAAAAGTAAGCATAAATGCTGATCTTAAAGAGCTTATAACTTTGTTTCACTAATGTTAACATTTACCTTTCAAAGATGATAAAACTTAGTGTTGCTCTTTTGGTTACAAAATCCAATTGAATTTTACCGAGAAAATGGAATTTCCATGGTTCAGTGAAAAAAATAATATAGACATGATTAATATTCTCATTTTTGGCTGTATTTTATGCTTTTGTTGCTCTTTGAGAAATCTTAATGCATAAATGTCCAAAATATCTTAACTAGAATATACTTAAGTTAAAACATAGTTTTCATACTTCAGAATTATGAAGTATTCATAGGAAAGTTCTGTCGAAAGTGGATCTCTTTTCATGCTTAAAATATGATCTTTAGAAACAATTTATAATCATTGGGAAGCATACATGAATAATATCAGCTAATGGCTTCTTAATCAAGTGACATTTAACATACTATTAACATGTAGGGGAATTAATATGTAGTTAATTAGAGCCATGGTGGAGCTAAAATAAGCATAACCCTATAGAGACCTGTATTTCTTCTTATTTCCATGAATCATTGAGAATAGGACTTTGTGGAGCAATCACCAGAACTTGCGGGGAAGGCCTGATGCATAAAAGGTATTCAAAAAGTTTTTGAGTAACTGTGTGGTCTTAGCACCTCTTTTCACTGCCAGTGCAGTTTCTTGTGTTTCTAGTGTATGAAATACTCTCTTCTATTCCCTGTCCCTTACTCTTGTATGCTTAGCTTCCTGCTCAGAGAACACACTGGCTTGAAAACTAGAGGGATAATTGCAGACACAACGCCCACAACATATTTCTGTGGAGATTTTTGTTACAGGGGGTGGTGGTAGGAACCGAGTCTCATTTGGAATAGCCAGAGCATCGGTCCCTGATGCCACGGTGTCCAGCCTGTTCCCGTAATTTGCTGCTGATGCTGGTACGGGAGCTATTCTCTTGGCGACATGCTTGCCCAGCTTCTGAGATTCAGCTAAAAATGAGAAAGTTAAATCACTAATTGGCTGCTGCAGTTGGTGGGTCATTCGACTTGGCCCCATGTGTGTATGCCTGGCTAGCCTTGGTTATTTTGGAAGACCTCCATTTTCTACTATACTCGGCTTTCACTCTAGTATAGAATGTTGGTTAAGAGCCTGGTATCTCGATCCAGACTGTACGTGTTGGAGTCCTGGCTCCACAGTGCACTAGCTGTGAAGCCTCTGTGTACCTTTCAGAGTCCCCATCTGTAAAATTGGAAAGCAAGTAGTAGCTACCCCTTAGGGGATTTGTATTGATCTCTGACTTACACGGTGTAGCTTATGCTTCTATCCATGGGAAGAGTCTGTGGCTGTTGTCTCTAAAATGCCCGGGGGGAACCTGGACAGAAATGTGGAAGATTTTATCACATAGCCGGGGCTGTATTTAATTGTTTCCCTTCCATCCTGCCTCTAATCATCTGCAGCTATTGGGGAGTATCCCCTCTCTGTGTCTTGCCAGCTTGGCAAGGATTTTAGGTCCCTGTTTCCATCCAGGTACCAGTGTTCAACTGAACTCCTCTGAGTCTGTGATCATTATGATAAAAAATGTTCATTCTGGAAAAGTTTGAAAATGCTTTCTGGTTAGAATGAGATTTTTGGCATGTTTTGACTGTGGTCTTTGGCGATAAATTCCTGAAACGCTGACAGAGTTGGATTTATTTTTGTTTTAAACACAATTGCTAAGATTTCCAAGTATGCATATGGAGTCGATAAATACTTTGCTTCTGCTTACTGTATATGTGAACTGGATGAAGAGGAATGGTTATGATTTGGGGAATCCTGATCATTTTTCCTCATTTAGCCTGACACTAAAGTGAATTGGAAATATTTCTTTGTCATCATAATTTTGGAGCTTTAAAATTGTGTTTGGATTTTCAGGAAATCAGTGGTAACTTTATATTTGTTGAAAAAACGAATTTAAAAATTCTCAGCAAAGAGGCAAATGATCCATTTTTCACAGGAAAAACTTTTTTTTCAAGGGAATTTGCTGCCAAGTTGTCTCCAGTGGCTTCAGGCATTTTTTGACCTTTTGGCACATCAAGAAATTGTTTTCTTTGTCTAAGTATTAAATCAGAGTTTCGGGAAGACTGGCTCATATATGGTGTGTAGTGCATGGGCAGCAAAAACCATCAGCCATGTGCATTTCCACATCTGCAAGCAGATTTGGTTTCTGTAACTGTCAGTCAAGCGGATCTTATGGAATGAATTTTCATTCCCTACTCCTTGCCATACGAATTCTAGTTCCCCAGGAAATAAATCACAATGGCCTTTCTGACAAACTGAGACAGTGAAAAATCGTACAAGGATAAAGCACATCCATGACTAAGCAGAAGTAAATTACTTTTTTGTTCCTTTTATGCTACACAAAGAGAGAAAAGTAATAAAACAGTTTCTCTTAAACATGTTTTGTCTGTGTTGTGATAGATTATGTTCTTTTTAGAGCTCATTGTTTTTTTTCTCACTGTACTAGACCCTACTTGGAAAATACAGTCTCTTGTTGGGGTATCATAGTCAAGGGTTATTTTTCTTCTCCCAGCTTCTGCTATTAGAAATAGTCTCCCTGTCTGGATCAGCTGCTGTGCAAGGGGAGGGAACCTTCAGTTGTAACGTGCCACACACTGTTAAAGCCTTTTGATGCCAGCCAAGCGTTACAGGGCATGGTCTTTCCTAGGGTGTTTTTTTATTAAACCCCTTTACATTTACAGTTATAGTGGTCTAATGAAGGGATTAGGATTACTTGTGTTTAAGAAATTTGTTAACTGAGATAAAAAGTATACAATACAAACATTTTAAAGTGCCTCCTATATCACAGACACTCTGTTGGATCACAACCACCCTGCCAGTTAGGAATTACCACCCCCATTTATGTTTGGGAAAGTGACCCGTGGCCCTGTGGGGAAACTTCAACTAATAAGTGCTGGTATTCAAATCTATATCTTTCAGAGATTAAAAATCCACATACCACACAAGCCACCTCTCTGAGTTTCATAAAGAAGTGAAATGTTCAAGGTCACCAGTGAATACTGTTCAGCTGGAAAAAAATTCACAAAATTCTAATCTTATATCCCAAACTGTGTTCTTTATACTACTAGGTCACCAAATTAAAATAGATTTCTCATAGGTACCTCATTCTTAGCCTGATCCAAACTGAACTGATGATCTCCTCTCTAGATTCACCCACCCCCTCCCCACCCACAGTGTCCGCATCTCTGGCATTCAAGCCAGAAACCCAGAGCTACCCTTGACCTCTCTTTTGCTTTCAACCTTCACATTAAATCAGGCACAAAGTATGGCTGATTCTAAGCATCACCGAGTCAGTTGGAGGAATCTGGTGAGAGAAGCAGGATTGGGCAGGGATAGCCTTAGTCTGTGGTTCAGATCTGACACCTATGAGAGGAAAAATGGTGGGGGATGAAGGGGTGGGAGTGTAGGGTGGGGGCGGGAGGAGCAAAATTGGGCCTGGAAACCTCAGCCTGTGATGCAGATAGGACAGTGCTTCCACCAGCCAGCAGAGCAACGATTGGCTGGGGCTGCTCAGGAAGAGTGTGCCCTGGACTTGAAAGCTGAGGTGGAACCTGAAGGCGCAGCAGCTGGGATCTGCCCCGAACTACCCTCCTTGCTGCTAAGCAGCAAGTTTGTTCTTAAAGGGAGACCTGGCCAGCGCCCCTCAGCGGCTGCCACACTCACTCCAATTGCCTTCACTCTCACTGTAGTCCAAGGGTCCTTTGTCACCTGGTCTACAACACTCGGGCTGCTCTCTCCTTGATCCCTTATTCTACCCGAATCCATCTGCTACACTGCAGCCATTTTGTTTTGATTTTTAAGTTGACTTTATTCAACAAATGCAGATAAATTTAAAAAGTAAATTCTTTTTGACAAGATACACTGAAAGGTAATGACTTAATTCTCGTTTGTACAAGTCACAGTGCATAAATTGATCTTTGGCAGAACTATGGCTTGTTTGCCAGCACATTTTAGGTAGTTTGTAGAGCCGGCAAAGGGAGAAATTTTCTGTCATTTTTTTCTGGTGTGACTTTTACATTACATATAATATTAAAATTGCAAAGTCATATTTAACATGAAAGGATTGCTTTTTCTTTTCTGTTTGTAATAGTGTTTCCACCAGAGAAATAGCTGCTGTGACACATAGGAATATATTTTATCCTCAAGTTCATGTGGATCCTATATAAGTATTTTTTAGTGAATAATATCTTAGGCCACTGGTATTTCCAAGGAACCTTAGTATAACATGCTGGGGCTGGATGACCACCAGCACACAAACTGAGCCATAGTCCTGGTATACCAGAAGTCCAAGATACTGTCCTTCCCATGGAAAGCTTCAGGTAGGTCCACCCTGATGATCACCAGGCCTCAATGATGGGGGAGAAATTGCATAGTGGGTGATTATTATTTTCTTGATGTTTCCTTTTTATATTCTCTTCTTTCTAAGGTCACCTCTAATAATGTTTTTAGTGGTCTTGGCACATCTTTATTTTAAATCCTTAGACTAAATTCCAGAAGGGCCCTGAATCATCTGTCACCCATCCACCATTTAGCCTCTTATCCCAACTTATGCCAGATTGAAGGATGGGTAAACAGACTCTGAGGGAGGAGTTGAAAGTGCAGGACATTTGTTGGGAGTGCCCTTGAGATCAACACCTGTGAAGAGAAGGGGACAAGAAGAAGCCAGGATTGGGTAGAGGTAGTTCAGCTGCCGTGCATTCCCAGTGGAAGCCTCCCCTACCCCAAGGGAAGCTTTGGAACTGGGATGCCCTGTAGAGCTCTCCCAAGTTGGGGTGAAAAATCAAATTCCAAATAGCTTAAGTGAATTATCAACAGAGGTGAAAATATTGGACAGTATGGAGTATTTATGACTGACTCAGTTTAAATTTCTATAAGATTTGAGAAACACTACAATGCCATATTCTCTGACTTATTTATGCATTTAAAAATGTGAACAAGCAAATCACAAAATTACCTCTGTTCTTGAAGAAATTGCATGAAAATAAGTATGCATTTGCAGAGTAGATAAATTCAAGGTCACTGTTAATACTATTAAAGAATTTGTGTATTACCCAGAAGACTTATAAAGAACAGTACTCTTTGTTTACAGTTGCTCACTTCTTGACAGAGGAGAGCTGAACAGTGCTAGGGAAATGTAAATCTAAAGGTTTTCTAAGCACCACAAATAATTCTAATATACAGCCATGATAAGAACCATTAATTTGATCCAAGAAATAGAGATAATAAAACTGCATTTACAAAATGTTGGTTTGGGCCAGCTGTAGCTCAATTGGTAAGGCGCTGGTTTACCACATAGGAGGCCCCGGGTTCGGTTTCTGGGGCCTCCTCGAGCGGGCAGTCTGCCTTGAGAAGGCAAGCTGTCATGGGCAGGGCAAGCCGCCACGAGCAGGCCAAGTCGCCGCGAGCAGGGCAAGCCCCCGCGAGCAGGCTGGCCGCCACGCGGTGAGCAGACTCGGCGGGTGGCTGCAGCAGGGGGAGACAAGCAGACACAGAAGAATGCAAAAATGAACACAGCAAGAATAAGCAGAAAGCGGGGGGGAATATGTAATAAATTTTTAAAAATTAAAATATTTTTTAAAAAAACAAAAAAACCTTGGTTTAATATTTTCAGTACTTTCTTTCAAAATCCAATTGCTCTACAGCTATTTTTACATAAAATGCAAGGTTTCTATCCCCCTTGTTTGTTTTTTGAAATATTGCAGATAAATTTGGGTTCGAAAGACTCCTTTGTCCTGTGAACTTATCTTCTGCAAAGTTGAGTTTGCAGTTTTCCCAAATTAAATATATATATATATACACACACACATACATATATACATTTATGTGTATGCATATATATAGTCATTGCATTCTAAGGAAATTTTATTTTATAGTTTCTCCCTATATGAGGAAAGAAAAATAGTTTTGAGAACTACTTTTAGGGATCTGGGAGATTAGTATGTAATTCTAAGCAAAAGGCTCCTGTTAATTAAAGAAGCACTTTGAAGTTGACAGTCTGAGCAAGTCTTTGGAGGACTTCTCTACAGAGCAAGTAATCAATCTGTCTAGCCTTTTTTTTTTTTTTTTAGGGTGGTACTGGAGATTGAACCTGGGACCTTGTACATGGGAAGCAGGTGCTCAGACCACTGAGCTATACCCCATCCCCTCAGCGTAGCTTTTTGGCAGTACATTGTAGCTTATACAATATGTTCATGGGCTAGGGAGTGAGAGGGTCTGGATTTGAGTCCTTGCCTTCCTTGCCTTACTGTTTCTAGGTGGGTTTACATAACCTCTCTGACTAGTTTCTTTATCTGTAAAATAGGAATAATGACTTCTTCATAGGGTAGCTGTGGGATTAAATGCAGGAATATGCAGGGAGTGCCTAGAGTAGTCCTGGCATGAGGCTTTCAGCAAATGGTAGCTATTATTATTGTGACCATGCCTGGAAATAGCATATGTTTTTATTTCCCAATTTCAAAGTTAATTTTTGAAATAGAGGTTTATTTCCCCATTGAATTCTAAAAGTTTTGCCCACGAATAAAGGAAAGACTGTTACAATTTAGAAACTATACTTTGGAAAGTTATGAGAGTCTTAAAATTCTTTGGCTGTTCCCTGAAAATCCTTTGACATTTAAAAGTTGTCAAGACACCATCAGGTATTTCAAAATGAGATCAGCTCTGATTTATTTGGATAAATCTGATGGTTTCTGAAATTGATTTGTTGAGGCTTTGTTTTCTTTCTTTCCTTTTTTTTTTTAGATTGAGGCTTTTTGTTCCCAATATTCCCCTGGATCTGATGTGTGTGCATAGTTAGGAGATGGCATGGAGATGGTATGGACTGGGTGGAATTTTGGTGAAAAAAGTTCCTTAGGAATTAATTGTTTCTAAGTCACTGTTTATATCTGTTGACTTTTGTCCCTGAGTTTTACTAGCTCCACAGGACACAGTTGAAAACAGAGTGCCATGGGAGTCTACAGGAGGAGTGACTAACTCATTCTGTAAGACCTCATAGAAGTGACATTTGAGTTGGCTTTGAAGGGTGAATTGTTTGCCAGATGGAGAAAGGAACATGTGTGAGGTGGCTTTTACAGACGAGGAGTGACACGTGAAAAGACAGAGTCCTGAAAGCACATGTATTTCAGGAACAGTCCCATAAAAATTTATGGTATGAACACTGCCCCCAGAACTGTGCAAGAATAACCTCAAATGGGGAGGGGCATATCAAGATACCAGGAAAGGACTTGGGACCCAATTGAGAAGGGTGCGGATCCTTAGGAATCAGGTCTTACCTGGAAGTCAGTATTCAGATTTGTATTTTAGAAAGATTTCTGGGTGGTTAGACAGTTTTGGCAAAAATCCAAATGAGAGATGAACTGAGGTAACAAAAAATGGGAACATTTTTTGGAGGTCAGCAGTGAGATATTTAGATGATAGTACTGATTTGTAGAAAGAGAAAGGATTAGACTTAATATTTATTGAATGCATGTGATATAGCATGAATTTTATATATAAATATTTCATGTAAACTTCATGGTAGCCCCATGAATAGGTATTTCACAACCGATCTTTTAAAAAGATATATTAGGGGGCCGGCTGTGGCCCAATTGGTGGGGCGCCGGTTTGCCACATGGGAGGCCCCGGGTTCGGTTCCCGGGGCCTCCTCGAGCGGGCAGACCGCCTTGAGAAGGCAAGCCGCAGCGAGCAGGGCAGGCTGCCGCACGGTGAGCTGACTCGGCGGGTCGCTGCAGCGGGGGGAGACAGGCAGACATGGAGGAGCGCAAAGATGAACACAGCAAGAACAAGCAGAAAGGGAGGGATATGTAATAAATAAAAAAATAAATCTTTTTTTAAAAAAGATATATTAACAAGTTCCTTAAAAAGGAATGCTGTGGTTAAATAAATTTGGGAAAGAATAGATTAAATGAAGTAAAATCGTTTTTGCCCTAATTTCATTATTTCTTAAAACCTTTAATTTGGTCATATGTCTTGTGAATGTACAAGAGAACAATATAAAGTAATGGAAGTGTTTCTCAAAACCTATTTGTTGATTGAAGCTTACATTATTTTTAAAAGACTTCTTAAAAGATTCATGTTGAGAGAGGTTTTAT
>PVKH010013019.1:0-16980 GCA_004027955.1 Chaetophractus vellerosus | reverse complement strand
ACCCTCCTGCATTTGCATCTCCATCTGAGTCTGGGCCCAGGTATCCCTAGTCTAGGAAAGGCATCTTTTCATGAAACTTGTCTGGAACCATAAGAAAGAAGAGAATTCTTGATCTACAGGGAAGGTCAGGAGGGGTTCTTCTCTGCTCGTCAGGCTCAAAATGATGACCATCACACTGAAGAGCTCACGTCTCCCCTGCAGTCCTGGGCTTGGAAAACACACCCCAGTACCTCAGGTCTTGTCTACCAAACTGGACTTTTGTATGTGCAAACCACCAACTTGACAGTCACCCAGAAATGCATCCCCACAGTCCTTTTGTCTTCTCCTGTGACCTTGAATGGTTTAATTAAGGAGAATCACTGGAGCCTGTGGCTTCTCCTTAGCCCAGACCCCTAAGAGAACATTGGTTCTGATGGGAAGCAAAATCATTGTTTGGGGGCCAGAGGTATCAACTTGATTCAACTTTTCCATTAAAGACTATTCATCCATCTCTGAACTCTGGAGCTGCCTTGAAAGCTGAGTTTACTTAACAGAGACTTGAGAATTAAGTTTTGAGATATCCCAACTCCTGAAGGCCTCTAGAACCCTTTTCCTGCCCTTCTGCCTTCAAACCTGTTAGAAAGTGAAGACCAGGTCTTGGAACCAAGGCAGGGAAAAGGTGCAGCCAGGAGTGGTGTGCAGTGAGGCATGTGAGTCTTCTGAGATAGAGAAAAGGGTCTGTGAGGTGAAGGGGGTGAAGAGGCCCAATGAGGCCAGGTGAAAATGCAACACTAACAGTGTGACTTTGTCCTGCTCAGCAATGGAAAGCTTCAGAGACAATCACAGAGAGAAGTTGCATGCTCACATTTTCTGTTTGGAAATATCACCTGTTCTATAGTAGAGGTGATTAATTAGAGGAGGGTTGGAGGAGACCATAGGAACAGGTTCAACTATGTGTCTCGGTGCTGCTGCAGTTCAGGGCACACGTCCACTGAGGGCCATTCATTTACTCATTTGTCCAATCTGCCAGACTCCACAGGAGAAAGGACTTACCATGGTAATGGTGCTTCTCTAACTCAACAGATTCTTACAGCAAAACCTCAGGCAGTTTTATGTACACCCCCTGTATAAAGATACTTCTCTTTCCTCTTTAAGAAACCTTCACTGAACAAACCATCTCTTTTCCCCACCAAAGTAAGACTAAGACCCTCTTGTTTGCATTCCCCCAGAACACTGCTCTGACCTCTCCTGAAGTGTTTTCTGCATCATTAGTAATGGTCAATTTTTGGGACAAAGACTCTGTGTTGCTGATTTCTGTGTCCTTGGTACAAGAAAATAGCTTGGCACAAGATAGGCATGCAATAACTGTTTGCTGAAGGAAGCAAGCAATCAGGTTGGCTTGTTCCAGTCCTTTCTGGTCAGGCACCAGGCCTCCTGCTGCCTAACATCTGGAATTTTGGATTGCAATTCCTAACTCTGTGGCCCAGAGTATCTTTGTCTGGCATCCTTGCTGGAAGAAACTAATCCATACATAGCTCCTCAGATTCTCCTGGTGAAGAAGACATTCTGTATGAGGAAAGCTTTCTGAACTATTTAGGAATTTCTCCAAAGAGGCAAAGTCCTGAGTGGAAGGGGAGATCCTCAGTGAGCACCTCCTGCCTGCTGCAGATGGGTGGTCTGTTAGTGCCAGAGCTACCCGTTAGTGCCACATTCAAGGTTAGCTGATGTGAAACCCTATAATACATTAGGCAGTGGGGATGTAGCAGCAAATAAGAGAGGATTCCAGCTCCAAAGTATTTCATAATCCTGTGCATTTTGTTTATCACACTGGAGGAGGAGGTGTGGTTCATGATTGAGCCAGGAGACAATTCAATCGTCTCTATCTCTTGCCTGTGCTTGGGTCTCTGGAACCTTGTTTTCAATTTCCTTGGCTTTCCAAGCATATACAGAAAAAAGCTGGGACTTGTGCTTTCCTCTGAGGCCAGGCTACCAGTCAGCTATGGATGGACCCATCGGTTGTCTAGGAGCCAATGTGTCTCATTTTGTGCAAAGCCTTTGAACTAAAGGGGGAAGAGCCCTGGTGTTGGACTCAGGAGGTAATCCTGGCTCAGACCCCTTCTCTAGATTTTTTCCCCTTTTTCTGTATGGAAGGAGCTCAACAGTAATGAGTTTTCATCCAGGCTCCTTACGTTGTGATTCCACCATCAACACTTTCGGTGCTAAAGGCCAAAGTTCTGTGCCAAATCAGATGTTATTAATCATCCATGACCACAGAATTGGAAAGCAACAACATCAAGGATGTTTTCTTCTCTCCCTCAACCATGCAACAGACACTCCTAATTTTGAGGCCATTTTGCCCAGAAGACTTGCCCTGAGCGAGTCTTGCCTTGCTAAAAACCTGCCATAATCATTCTAACCACATAGCAAATCTCAGTCACTCTGCTTTCCCAAAAAAGACCTCTTGGTGCTTACAGAATGTGCCCTACCTACTCAGGTAGACCCTTGGTGTCTTATCTCCATGGAGTATTTTGCCAGGAGTCTCCAATAATTTAAGACACTCCTGGAGCCTGGGCCATATTATTATCTCTGGAGAGCAGAGATGCTCTATAGATTTGCAACCCTGCCTGCCTACTTCATTTGCTAAATAAGGAAGACTATGGAGCACCAAGGGAATTATTGTTTATTACTCTGCATCAGGCACTGCACAGGGCATGCTGCACTCCTTACTATGTTGAATACAGCACTGATAATGAAGCTGAGATAAAGGGAATTTAAGTGACAAATCCTAAATAAAAAGACATGAAGCCAAGATTTGAACTCATATGCAAATCCAGAAATTCATATTCTTTCCATTGTCCCAGGCTACATGCCTATACTACAGCACCCACATGTTTTAGAAAACAAAATGTCACTGAATCCAAATCTTTGGGGATTCACTGTTTTGATAAAGATATTTTGGTAAAGGACCCATGCCTAGTCTGTCTCAATTCTTCTTTCCTTTACTAAGCAGGAGAACAAGTGTCTCCAGCAAAGATTAACCAAAGTAGATCTTCCTGGAATACATTCAGACATACACACACACACACACACACACGCAGAAACCTCACAAACACACACACCAAGAATGCTTTTGAGCTTACAAAGCAATTCCAGTCATTATCATATTCAGTCCTCATGCCAATCATTAAGGGAGCACCATTACTCTCATTTCAAAGATGAGAAAAATGATATTCAGAGAGATGAAGTGTCTGCTCAAAATCACACAATTAGTGAATAGCATTTGAACCCAAGCCCAAGTCCTGACTCCATCAAATTGTTTTGAGGTTACTTTTAAGGACAGGAAGTGATTCAGATCTCAAAAGTGCAATGAAATTTCCAAAAAAGTTAATTTGTCCTGAAGAAAACAGAAGAATGACCCTTGTGAAACCATCCTCCTCCCTCTTCAGTCAGGAAGGGTGGAAGCCTGGCAGCTTGGAGTGGAGCTTGGTTCAACCCAGCTTGAGAGTGGGAATAGGCTGTCTTTTACCTCCAAGTTCTCAGGTAGGGTCTTGGGATCTCACAGTGTGGCCAACTCTGTGGTCGCAACTTCTAGGAGGGGATGCCTGGTTTGCAACTCAGCGGTCCCATAGAGTTTCCAGACAGTCTTGGCATGAACTGGAAGGGACCAAGAATTGCCAGAGCATTTTTCCCAAGCACTGTGCTTTTCATAGGGGAGGAATGTGTACTCAGAGTTCTTGATTTCCTAAGAATTCTGTAAAATTAATCTGTCCAACTTAATGTTCTCAGCATGTGACATTTAAAGGAGGAAATTTCCAGGTATTCATCATTTTATGGTTGGATGATTACACATTTCCTTAAGAGTTTCCCCATTTTAAATATCATCTTGCTCCAATCTACCCTTCCTATATCTTTCTAGAATCATGATCAGATTAATAGTAAAAATTGTCACGTCAGGCACTGCAGTGAGAACCTCACACATATGATCTCATTTATTCCTCAAAATGGCCTAAGAAAATGAAACCCTCATTCCCCTCCCCATTTGATAAATGAGAAAACTAAAATTATGAGAGTGTTCTGTAATGTCAAAGGTGACACTAAGTAAGTAGAAAAGCTATTACTGAATACAGACCTGACTGAACTCAGTCTACTGCCTCTCATTTCTAAAACACAAATTCAACCTTATTTTTGCCCTACCTACAAGATAGTATAGACTCATCTCGCCCTAACCCTATTAAGTACAACTGTAAACCCTAGATATAACACAAGAAGCACCCAACAGGGGACTATAAAAGGTGTGAAGAGGAAGGTGGTCTTGTTAGGGATCCCAGACTGCAGGAACAACATAGTACCTTGGTGTTTTAGGACCTGCACCAGAGCTGAGCCAGGTGCATCATCTCCCAACCTCTGACTTAGGAACAGTAGGTGTTCCGGGTAGGCTCATTTTTCCTCCGAATCAAACAGAAGGCCTGCTGACAACACCAGGGCGGCCCGGTCTAACAGTCAAGGCGGATCAAGCCGGAATCCTATTAATAATAAGCAGACAGGAATGTGCTTTCTTTCCCTGCTGTACCAGAGACTCTCTGTCACCAACCAGAGATACCTGAGAGGTCAGGCAAAAATTTCAGGGAAGATAACACCACAAACATCACCCAGCCCAGGAGGTTCCACTTGTACCCATAGTCTTGAGAATCCCTTTTACCACCAAGAAACACCAGGTGGCCAGGAGGTTATGGTAGTAAGGGAGATATCACATGTAAAAAATTGGTATAATTTGGAAAGACTCTGTCTATGGACTAAATCCTTAAAAACCATAAACTACCAAAACTCAACCAAGATGAAATAGAGAACATGAATAATCCTATAACCATTAAATAGATTGAATTCATAATTTAAAAGTTCCTGAAAAAGAAATCTCCAGGTCCAAATAGTTTCACTGGAAAATTCTACTAAACATTTAAAGAAGAATTAACCAAAATTTACATAACCTTTTCCAGAATATAAAAGAGGAGGGAATGCATCTATTTCATTTAATAAGGCCTGTGTAATTCTGATACCAAAATCTAAGACAAGAAAAACAGAAAGACAGTCCCTTCTATTTGAACCTATAGTTGGTGCTGGAGTGGGTAGGTGTACATCCAAGAGACTCAAATCTCTGGGCTGTGCCACCTGGGCCCTGAGCCTCAGCAGAGTTGCAAAATCTACTCTCCAGTTCATTGGACTCACCCAGGACAACTAACAAGGAGGTGAGGATGGACAACCACCACACCAAGGAACCAAGAGAATCTACAACTGCAAACAAGAGAGTCCCATCCTTCAGCCATATAGGAACAAAACCCCATCTCAATTAGAGGTGGAGTGGGCATCACTATCCCAGATTCCTCAGGATTGGGGAATAAAATATGGACTAGAATGGACTTACTAGTATTCTACTATAGACTTATTGGGATTCTAGCCATGGAAGAAATTATATCATTGATGTGGAGACAGTTGCCACTGGAGGTGCTGAAGTCAGGCAGAGGGAAAAAGAGGTATAATACAGTGGCATTTTGGGGGCTTGGAATTGTCCTGAATGACATTGCAATGACAGATACAGGACATTATATATCCTGCCATAACTTACAGAATTGAGTGGGAGAGAGTATAAACTACAACATAAATTATAATCCATGCTTAGTAGCAATGCTCCAAAATGTGTTAATCAATTGCAATGAATGTATCACACTAATGAAAGAAGTTGCTAATGTTGGGAAAAGTGGAAGATGTGCAGAGTGGGGCATATGGGAATCTTTTATATTTTTTTATGTAACATTTTATATAATCTAAGTAACTTTTAAAAATAAATAAAAAATATATTTAAAAAGAAAGACAGAAAGACAAAGAAAGACAAACAGGAAGGAAGGAAGGGAGGGAGGAAAGGAGAAAGGGAGGAAGGAAATAAGAAAAAAAGGCAAGACAAAATTATGACCAACATCTTTCATGAACTTAGACACAAAAAGTCTCAAAAAATTTTAGCAAATAAAACCTAGCAATGTATACAAGCTATTATACACATTGATAAAGTGGGATTTATTCCAGGTATGCAAAGCTGGTTCAATATTCCAATATCTATCCATGTATTCCTCCATATTAACAAACTCAGGGGGAAAGATATATAGGGGAGGGGAGATAGGGTAGGCAGATGAGAAGAAAAGAAAAAAAGACACTAGCCAGCACTGAAGCAGCTTCTGAGAGAAGGGAAGGGAAAGCTGATCAGGCAGGCTGTCACACCCACCCACCCTGGGAGAAAGAGGAACTGGGTCAGTGAGGGGGTGGGGAGAGACAGCCCAGGCACACTAAGCTGATCAAAGAGCCCTGAAGAGAAACGAAAGAAACAGATTGACAGAATGGATAAGGAAATATGACCTATCTATATACTGTTTACAAGAAACTCACTTTAGACCCAAGGATGCAAGGAGTTTACAAGTGAAAGGTTGGAAAATGATTTTACATGCAAATAATAACCAAAATAGTGTGGGAGTAGCTATGCTAATATTAAACAAAATAGACTTTAAATGCAAAATTATTGTAAAAGACAAAGAAGGACATATAGGGAATATATCAAGAATATCAAGAAGGAAGAACAATCATAAATATTTATGGACCTAACTAGAGTGCCCTAATATACATGAGACATACAATGGAAAAACTAAGAGGAGGAATAGATGTCTCTATAATTATAGTGGGGGACTTTAATACACCATTATCACCATTAGTCAGAAGAACTCACCAGGGGGTTAATAAATAGAGACCTTGAAATATGTTAGAGGATCTAGATCTAATAGACATAAAGAATATTACACCCAAATACAGTAAGCTATACATTTTTCTTGAAAACACATGACTCATTCTCCAGGAGAGAACATATGCTGGGTCTTAGAACAAGTATCAATGAATTTAGAAATATTTAAATTATATAAAGTAATTCCTCTGACCAAAATGGAATGAAGCTGGAAATTAATAAGGGGCAGATAACCAGAACAGGCACAAAGATGAAAGTTAAACAACTTACACGTAAACAATCAGTGAGTCAAAGAAGAAATTGCAAAAGAAATAAGAAACTACCTTGAAACAAATAAAAATGAGAACACAACATATCAAAACCTATCAGATGCAGCTAAAGCAGTGCTGAGAGGGAAATTTATAGACATAAATGTCCTTATTAAAAAAGAAGGAGCTAAAATCAAAGATCTAACTGCACATATGAAGGAAATAGAAAAAGAAAAAGAAACTAATCCCAAAGAATGCAGAAAGAAGGATATTACAAAGATTAGAATGGAACTAAATGAACTTGAGAATGAAAAGCACTAGAATAAATCAACAAAACCAAAAGCTAGTTCTTTGAGAACATTAATAAAATTGACTACCCTTAGCTGGACTAATAAAGAAACACTGAGAGAAGATGCAAAAAAAAAAAAACAAAAAAAAAAAAAAAACCAAGAGAAGGGATATTACCACTGATCCCACAGAATAAAAGTGTATCATGAGAGGATACTTTGAAAAATTATATGCCAAAAAGATGGATAACTTACATTAAATGGACAAATTTCTAGAAACACACAAGCAACCTACATCGATGAAAGAAGAAATTGATGAAATCAACAGACCAACCATTAGTAATGGGATAGAATTAGTCATCAAAAACCTCCCAATCATAAAAAGCCCAGGGCCAGATGGCCTCACAGGTGATTTCTATCAATCATTCCAGAAAGAACTAACACCAATCCTGCTTAAACACTTCCAAAAAATAGAAGTGGAGGGAACATTACCCAACTCATTCTATGATGCCAAAATCACCCTAATACCAAATCCACATGAAGATGCCATAATAAAAGAAACCTACAGACCAATCTCTCTTATGAACATAAGTGCTAAATCCTTAACAAAATACTTGCTCATCTTATTCAAGAACACATCAAATGAATTACACACCATGATCAAATGGGTTTTATCCCTGATATGCAAGGATGCTTCAAATAAGAAAATAATCAATGTAATACACCACATTAACAGAATGAAAGAAAAAAAAATCACATGATCACCTCTAGTGATGCAGAAAAAGCATTTTACAAAATCAGCATATTTTCTTGATAGAAACCCTCTGAAAGATAGGAATAGAAGGAAACTTCCTCAACATGATAAAGGGTATGTATGAAAAACCCACAGCTAACATCATAATCAATGGCAAAATGTTAAAGGCTTTCCCTCTAATATCTGGAACAGGACAAGGATGCCCACTGTTACTACTCTTATTTAATATCGTGTTAGAAGAACCAGCTTAAGCACTTCAGCAAGGAAAAGAAATAAAAGTCATCCACAGTAGAAAGGAAGAAGTAAAAAATTCACTATTTGCAGATGACATGACACTATATGTAGATATCCTTGAAAAATCTACAATAAAGCTTCTAGAACTGATAAACTAGTTCAGTAGGGTGGCAGGATATAAGGTCAACACACAAAAATAAGAATCATTTTTCTACATTAATAATGAACAACCTGAGGAGGAAATCAAGAAACAAATTCTTATTACAATACCAACTAAAAGAATCAAATAGGAATAAACTTAACTTAAACTTAACTAAATGTGTGAAGGACATGGTGTGTAGAAAACTACCGAACATTGTCAAATAAAATTTTAAAAGACCTAAATAAATGGAAGAACATTCCATGTTCCTGGATTGGAAGACAAAGCATCATTAAGATGACTGTCCTACTGCAATTAATTTACAAATTTAATGTAATCCCCCTAAAAATTACAACAGCATTTTATATTGAATTAGAAAAGCTAATTATGAAATTTATTTAGAAAGACAAGGGTCCCCAAATAGCCAAAAACATATCAAAAAAGAAAAACGAAATCGGAGGCATCACAGTACCTGACTTTAAAACATACTATAAAGCTATAGTGGTCAAAACTGAATGGTAGGAGAACAGATATGGCTCAAACAATTGAGCACCTGCTTCCCACATGGGAGATTCCAGGATCAGTCTCTGGTACATCCTAAAAAAAAAAAAAAAAAAAGCAAACAAATGAAAAAATTAACTCAGAGAGGACCCAGTGTGGCTCAGTGATTGCTGGCTTCCCACATACATGGTCGCAAGTTCAATTCCTGGCCCCAGTACCTCAAAACAACAACAACCAAACAAACTGAATGATATTGGCACAAAGATAAACATACTGTCCATTGGAATCAAAGTGAGAGCTCATGTATAGATCCTCGTATATACGGTCAACTGATATTCGACAAGGCCACCAGATCCACTCAACTAGGACAGAAAGGCCTTTTCAACAAATGGTGCTGGGAGAACTGGATAACCTATACAAAAGAATGAGAAAGGATCTCTATCTTATGCCCAATATAAAAATTAACTTAAGATGGATCAAAGATCTAAATACAAAAGCAAAGACCATAAAACTTCTAGAAGATAATGTAGGGAAGCATCTAGGAGAACTTATAGTAAGAAATGCTTTCATAAACTTTACACCCAAAGCACAAACAACAAAACAAAAAATAGATAAATGAGACCTTGTCAAAATTTAAAACTTTTGCTCTTCAAAGGTGTTGTCACAAAAGTGAAAAGGCAGCCTAGTCAATGGGAGAATATATTTGGGAACCATTTATCTGTGAAGGGCCTAATATCTAGTATATATAAAGACATCCTACATCCCAAATATAAAAAGACAAAAAACCCATTTAAAAAAATAGACAAGGGGAGTGGATGTAGCTCAGTGGTTGAATGCCTGCTTCCCATGTACGAGGGCCTGGGTTCAATCCCCTGTACCTCCTAAAAAAATGAGTAAGATATTTGAATAGACACTTTCCAAAGAGCAAATACAAATGGCTAAAAAGCACATGAAAAGATGCTCAATATCACTAGCTATTATGAAAATGTAAATCAAAACTACAATGAGATATCATTTTACACCTATTAGACGGTTGCAATTAAAACAATGGAGAATTACAAGTATTCGAGAAGATGTGGAGGAAAGGGAACCCTAATCCACCACTGGTGGGAATGTGGAATACTGCAGCCATTGTGGAGAACAGTTTGGCAGTTCCTCAGGAAGCTATCTATAGAATTGCCATATGATCCAGCAATCCCACTTCTGGGTATACTCAGAAGAATTGAAAGCAGCGACATGAACAGATATATGCACACCAATGTTCATAGAGGCATTATTCACTATTGTCAAAAGTTGGAAGCAAGCCAAGTATCCATCAACAGATGAATGGATAAGCAAAATGTAGTATATATATATACAGAGGAATATTACTCGCACGCAAGAAGGAATGAAGCATTGACACACACGACAACATGGATGAATCTTGAAGACCTTTTGTTGAGTGAAGTAAGCTAGTCACCAAAGGATAAATATTGCATAATATCACTGATATGACCTAAGTACATTGAGCAGACTCACAGAAATAGAGTATGGAAGATGGGTTATCAGGAGACAGAAAGGGAGTAGAGTGTGGTGAGCTGATGCTTAATATGGGCAAAACCTATGATAAGGTGGGAGGGGGTAGTTTGGCAGTAGATGGGGGGTGATGGGAATGCAGGGTTGTGATTGGGGTCAACGGTGCTGAAATGTGAGGATGAGCAGAGTGAATGGGGTAGGATTGGACTATCCATGGAAATGGGGATAGTGCTGGAGGAAGGAACAGGTGAACTCTAGGGATTGGTAGGTCTGTGGTTGAAACTACAATGGTGGGAAATTTCTTTTGGTAAATATGGTAGGGAGAATCACTGGTGCAGGGCATCAGTAGTGGAGGAATATATGGGAAAGGGTGCACTTAGGGCATGCTTCCATGGAATATGAATGTATTCATCTAATCATGCAGTGTCATTGCAGTGAGTGGAGACCCACACACAAAAAACAAGAAATATTAAACTCTTACCCTGAGAGTCCTTCTCTGTTCTCAGATAGAGGGGAAAGAATCTCTCAAGTGCATAGGCAGTGCAAAATAAAAGAAAACAGACCAGGATGTCAAGACTTCAGTATTAATACATGTACCTATGGACCTTATTCTTCAAAAATTGAAACTTAGTAGTTACCATAGATTCTGAGGCAAGGCAGAGGAAATAATAGGTGGAACATAGGACATTTTTAGAGCATTAGAATTGTTCTGCATGAACTTGCAATGATGGATACAGGCCATTGTACATTCCATCAAAACCTATAAAAGTGTATGGTGCATAATGTAAACCATAATGTAAACCATTGAGCATGGTTAATAACAATGCTTCAATATTTGTTCAATTATATCAAATGTACCATACTTATGTAAGATATTATTAATACAGGAAAATGTGAGAGGGGGAGGGTGTGGGGTATAGGAATCCACTATATTTTCTATGTGACTTTTCTGTTACCTAAAGCTTCTTTGAAAATAAAGCAAAAAATAAGATTCTGGGGGAATATACAGAAGAAATTGTCAATATAAGTGAAAGATAGATCTTATGTTGATGAAAGGCACACTGCAAATTTATTTATTTATTTATTTATTCATTCATTCATTCATTCATTTATTTTATTGTTTTGGCTTTGTTTTTGCGTAGGTTTTGGATTGCAGACAGGTTGCAAATGTGGCAGGGGAGGATTACTGGTTCAGGGTGTCAGTGGTAGGGGGATGTGTTCTGAAGGGAGCACCTGGGGCATGCATCTACATGAATATTGTGTGTATTCATGTAGTCATGGGGTATTGTCTCGGTTGCTGGAGACCCACACAATAACCAATAAAATATTAAATTCCCATCCTGTAGAGTCCTGCTGTATTCTTTGCTAGAGTAGCAAGACTCTGTAAAGTACATGGGCAGTGCCTAGTGAGGGAGGAAAGACCAATAAAGCAGGCCCTTGATATTGATGCCTGTACCTATGAACCTTGTTCTTGTGAAATTGAAACTTAGCCTAGTAATATAGATTGCCTAAGAGTTACCTCCTGAAATCCTCCTTGTTCAAATATGGCCTCTCTGTTAGCCAATCCCAACATATAAACTCATTACCTTCCACTCAATGTGGAATATAAATCCCAGGGATGGGCCTCCCTGGCACCAAGGGATCATTACCAAGCACCAACTAATGATGCATTTGGAAAAAGACCTTGACCAAAAGGGAGAAATATTAAATACAAATGATTTTTTACAGCTAAGAGATTTCAAAGTGAGTCAGGAGGTCATTCCAGAAGTTATGCTTATGCGTGTCTCAGGAGGACCTCACTGACTGCCACAGTAAATGCAGTAAGCCTCAAGCAAGGTGCTCCTGAGTTCTCTAGGGACATCTGTACACTATAAGCAGGGCAGAAAAGCTCAGGATATAGGCACCCCTTCAGTGGACCTTACCTTGAAATATATAATAACCTATCTCCTCAATATATCAGAGTTAGGCTTATTTAAAATTTCCTTGCATATAGTTCTTCTACTCTTTTATTTGAGCCCATAATTAGCACTATATCCATTAAATATATGTCCCAGAGACTTAAATCTTCTGCCTGTTCATAAGCCAGTTGAACCCTGAATCTCAGCAGAGTTGTAGCTAACACCTACTCTCCAGTTCATCGGACTCACCAGGAAAACTAACAAAAAGGTGATGATGGACTACTCCCATCCCTGAAAATGGAGAGTGTCTACAAGTTCAGGCAAGACAGTTCTATTCATCTGCCCCATGGGATTTAATCATGGATTTATATTAATAGTAAAGTTATAAAAAGGTTCTATCATCAATAGTAACAAATGTTCCACAGCAAAGCAAGGTGTTGGTGGTGGGATGATATATGGGAAGCTGGAATTTTGTGTATAATTTTTCTGTAAATCCACAACTTCTCTAATTAAAAAAGGAGGTTGGCTGGTGGAAGGGAGGGTGCATGAGTGTACGTGTATGTGTGTGTGTTTGGTGGGGGATATAGGAGGTTCTCTCTTAAATATTGTTGCATCTGAAAATCAGATAAACACATTTAAAAATAGGAAAAATGAGACCATTGTGGTGAAAAAACTGCTCTGTATCTTTGTGGTGATGGATATATGAACTACACAATGATAAAACCGCATAATAAATACACACACGCAAATACACACAGGTACAAGTAAAACATGGAAACCTGAATAAGATCAGTGGGTTATGTTCTTCTATGGTTTTTCAAGATATTATCATAGGGGGAAACTGGGCAAAGGGTATTTGAGATCTCTGTGTTATTTCTTACAACTGCATGTGAATCTACAACTACCTTGATATAAACAGTTTAATTTAAAAATAATTTACTAGCAATAAGAATATTCCACAATGATTGACTTAGAGTATTCAGGATTTGGCCCTGTGCTGAGATTTAATCTCCTCCATGAGCACATGGCAATACAAAATCAGGTCTCTAAAATCAAGGAAAAAAGGGAGCATAGATGTTGAGTGGGCAACCAAAGTTGTCTACAATAACCTATTTCTGTTTCTTCCATTTCTTCTAATTCTTGTTTCAGGTTGTCTTAGTTTGTTAGGTCTGTCTTAACAAAGTGCCACAAGCTGGATGGCTTAAAACAAGAGACATTTATTTTATTATAGTTCTGGAGGCAGGGCATCTGAAATCAAGGTATTGGTAAAGTTGTCCTCCACTCAAGCAAGGGGAGACACTTCTTTGCCTTAGCTAGCTTCTGGAGTTTCCCCGTAATCCATGCCATTCTCTGGCTTATAGATGCATCTCTGCATCCATCTCCACATGGCCTTATTTCTTGTCTCCATCTTCACATGGGGTCCTCCCCTGAGTCCTTGTCTGTGTTTCCTTTCCCCTTCTTCTAAGGATATGAGTCACATTGGATTGTGGTCTACTTTAATACAGTTTGATCTCATTTTAACTAAAATGAGAAAAAAATTTTAACCTCTTTAAAGACCCTGTTTCCAAATAAGATGATATTCATAGGGCTAGGGGTTTGGGTGACACAAGTCAACCCATCATACAGGCCTATCCCCTTTTTTCTCAGACTACGAGATCCAGTTGACTTTCAAACACCTTGTATATAACATGGGTCAAGCAGGACTCATCATCTTCCCCTGGTTCTGTTCTTTCTCCACTGTACCCTCAGTTGCCCAATGTAAAAAACAGAATATTGTCCTTAACAAATCTCTCCCTCTTAACTGCACATCAGTTTACCATATCCTATCGATAGTACCACATAAAGATCTCTCAACTTCCTCATCTCTCCTATTGCCACAATTTTCCAGCCCAAGTTATCACTGCTGCTCTTCAAGATTGTAAATACAAGTTCCTGACTTGCCTACCTTACTCCACTCTCACCTGTCCTCAGTCTATTTTGCACAGCACAGCCAGAGAAATCCTCTTCAGTAACATCTGTTAGACCATTTCAATAACTTCCTACCACTCTTGGGCTCAGGTCCCTAATCCTTAATGGCTGTCAGAGACAGGCTTACTTTTGTAGCTTCATCTCTTAACATTCCTTCTCTTGGTTTCTAAGGTCCACTCATGTTCCACTAAGCTCCCATTTCTTGTGTTCACTCTTCTCTCTTTCAAATCTCATTCTTCCTTTACTTCTAATCCCATCTTCTATTCCTTAATCACGTACTTTCATCCCTGTGACTCTCACTTATCTTTCAGATTTCTTCTTAGCCATCATTTCTTCCCATCATATTTATACTGGATATTCCACCATCTGCTCCCAGGGAACCCTGTACATTCCAGCATTAGCATTATCCCTTTTTTTGTAGTGAAAAACACAGCTTCAACATTAGATGCCATACATGTTGCTTTGACACAGATCATTTCCTTGATGATAACTGATGATATATATATGATATGTATAACTGGCCAAAGATTGAAGCTCCAGGAGCTGCAAAAATATGGAAGACTTTATGAATTTGCATACAATTCTTACATAGAGGCCATGCTAATCATCTCTGTATCGTTCCAATTTTATTGTACGTGCTGTCTAAGAGAGCACAGCATTATCCCATTTTATCCTACTCATCTGTTTCCTCTCTACATTGTAGGTTCTAAATCCATGAGTCTCAACTTGGCTATACATAGGAATTGCCTGGAGAGCTTTAAAAATATTGAAGTCCTGGCTTGCCACCCAGATTTCTTCTGATATAAATGGTCTAGGGAAGTAGCCTGGAACTGAAATATTTAAAACCTCCCCTGTGCAGCCAAGTTTGAGAACCACTGTCCTAAAACTATGAAGTCTATCTGTCCACCATTGTATTCCAGTTCCAAAAATGCATGTGACACATAGTGAATCCATAATTATCAACTGAATGAGGCAAGAAGTGAAATGCATCACTACCTTCCTGGAAATCCTCTGGTCACAGGGTCTATGAACCTCTCCAGATATGTAGAGTGACTCAGCTCTGAAGAGGAGTTAGACTTCCGCCCCTGTGAATGCAGCCAGCCTCTATGCAAGCTGGGCCATACTCCTCTCCTTCCTGCACTTTGGCCTGAGAAATCTGGAGCCGTGGTGCAGAGGTCTATTGCTGGACTGGCTCTCATAGCGCTTCTCTAATGCCCTGAAACAGTGAGATTTCCCTTTTAGGGCATGAGCCAGGATGTCAGACTCAGTGATTTGAGAACGGAATCTACATTCTGCAGATGCCAGTGAATATGCTTTTAGCTTGGCTACTGCGTTGCCGCCAGCTGGACTCACTAGGCTACAGAACAAAGCTCCTGTTGCCAGAGACAATCAAGTCATGAATAGCTGGAAAAATATGTCTAGCTACTTCTTGCACAAGCCTAACTTACTCTAAGCAGATGTTTCAATTGTCTCAACTCATGAAGTAAAGTCTTTCAAAGATGTAGACAGGAGAGTCAGATTATTCCCTCCCATAGATATGAGGTGAATTGTGTTTCCTGGATGGCCAGAAGTTGAGATCCTTTGACATGAGACACAGAATAACAGATTTTTAGAACTCAGAGAAAGTCACCTAGACCAATGACATCATTCAGTATCTGAGGATATTTATGCATTAACACAGAGAAGTCATATGTTCAAGGTTCAGGATCAAATGCCTAGTTCTGGCAGAACGAGGAGTAAAACCCACAATTTCTGCAATAGCAGTAAGAAGGAATAAACGTGTAAGTTCAAGCTCTTATCACTTTTCAAGAAACAAATAGCCGCCATCCATTTATCCATGTGTTCCGCAGCATTTATCGAACACCTACTGCTTACATAACACAAGGTTGCAGGAGTTCAAAGATGCAAAGCACACCGCTGCTTTTAAAGAAGAGTAGGAAAAATAAAGAGAAAATAAACAAAGCAGTGATCCTGTGATGGTGGTACACATATAGCATTACTGAGGCAAGATAGAGAGACCCCTATAGTACCGTTGAAGGGTAGGGAGGGGGAGCCTGAAAACCTGATAAAAATGGCAGGAGGAGTGTATAGGCAATAAAGAAATGGAGAGCGTTTGAATGAGCAGCTGTTTACACAAATATTGAAAGAAAACATGGGTAAATCCCTTTATAACTTGGAAGTGGAGAAAACATTTCCAACTGCATATGATTCTATGATTCAATATCCAGGAAGGGGGAAGATTGATAGATATGATAGCATGAAACTTTATAAACATGGCAAACGACATCATAAGCAAGGTAAGAAGACAAAAATTAAACGGATAAAACACACTCACATCTTATATCACAAAGTCTTAATATACTTAATTTAAAAAGAGCTCCGGAAAACAGAAGAAAAGGACTGATGGGTTCCAGCTGTGAATAGGCAATTTGCAGAAAAGGAAATGTAAATGGATCTTCAACCTCACTTATAATAAGAGACACAAATTAAAACTACAGTTAGAGTAGTAAAACTTCCAAAGTTTGACAACATTGTCTGTTGGTGAGGCTTTCAAGAAAGGGACACATATATCCCTAGTGATACAAACTCCGTGCAGGGTAATTGGGCAATATCCAACAAAATCACATATGCATTTACCCTTTAACCCTGGAATGTCACTTCTATGGATTTATCCCAATG
>PVKH010013018.1:0-17021 GCA_004027955.1 Chaetophractus vellerosus | reverse complement strand
ATTCTAGCCATCACCACAGTGAAAAATGAGCTATATTTACCCATACCATGAAAGGCACTAAATTCACAAATATGGAGTTGTTGATGCAAAATGTTTTATACACTGGAAGGTAGCAGTGATTTGTGAGTCTATTTTATCTCTATAGGCTGATGAATAAGCACAGTCCTTCAAAACTTGAAGGATCTGAATTCACTAAATAGTAAGTGAACTCTTAACTCCTAGAGAGAGGAGACAGAGGAGAGGAGAGGCTGAAAACTAGATGAATACCTGGGGAGGGGAGAGCGTGCCCTCAGTCAGAACCTACTGAGTCACCAGATGCAGAGTCACCAATCTCAATTCTGATGTGGTGCTCACAGGAGGTCTGCCTCTTGGGACACACACTTCCTTGTTTTAATAGAGCCTTGAAAGGACCTGGTATTCTGAGGTGAAAATCTTTTCTCCGTCTGCTTCCACAAATAAGACTGTATGGGAACCTTTCTGAACCTTCTGAAAATGCACTATATGACAGTGCCCATTGCATCCGCGACTGTCTTTAACATGAGGGTCCACGTGATATTATTACTCATAGGACTTAGCCCTAAGAGTTTCCCTCTCCCAGCAAAATGGTACTCTGCTTTTTTACCATCAAACAAAAGTTACATAATACATTATGTTTATTTTTTATCTTCTTTTATAAGCATGATGGCTGACACATGGTAAGCATGTTAACTCCCATTCTTACCTTCCCACTTTGTTGTAGGTGCTTAAAAACCTTTCTCCAGGAGTGTGTGGAATGTATCAAGAGCAAATAGCTACCTCATAGCCATCAATGGCCCTAATCATCAGCACACAGTCTGAGGACAGATGGTTAGAGGTAGAAGTGAGGCCTCCTCCATTCCCTCTAAGTCAGAGGGTGACTAGGAGTGAATGCTGCTGGAATCCTTCTGTATTAATTTCCTATTGCTGCTATAACAAATTACTGCTAACACTGCACCTTGAAACAACACAAATTTATTACCTCACATTCTGTAGATCAGATGTTCAGTGGCTGAGCTGGTTTCTCTGTTTCAAGTCTCAGAATGCCAAAATCAAGGTGAGAGTCTCCCTAAGGTCTAGGGAAGGATCTGCTTCCATGCTCATTCACATTGCTAGCAGACTTCAGGTCCAAGCACATGCAGGGCTGAGGTCCTGTTTTTTTTTTTTCTGGTTTTCTGGTGAGGTTCACTGTTAGCTTCCAGAGAAGTTCTGTATTCCCTGTTCATTGCCTACTTAATCTTCAAAGCTAGTGTTTTAGTTTGCTAAAAGCTGTTGAAAGCAATATACAGGAAATGGGTTGGCTTTTACAATGGGGATTTACTAGGTTTCAAGTTTACAGTTCTGTGGCTGTGAAAATGTCCAAATCAAGGCATCAAGTGGTGTTCTATCCCCCAAGACTAGCTACCAGCAATCTTGGACTCCTTCGTCAAATGGGAAGGTACAGAGCAGTGTCTCTCTTCTCCTCTGTGTCTCATCGCTTTCACCTTCCTGGTTTCTGTGGCTTCCTCTCTCAGTTTACATGGGTTTCTCTCTACCTCTCTCTCCATATTCATTCCGTTTATACCGGACTCCAGTAAAAGGTTTGAGACCCACCCTGGGTCATGCCTACTGAAGTAATCTAATCAAAAGGCCCTTAGCTGAAGTAATATAATCAAAAGGTCCTATCTACAATAGGTTCACACTCATAGGAATGGATTAGCTCTAAGGACATGATTTTTTGGGATCCATCCAGCATCAAATCCTCACAGTCAGTAACAGTGGGTTGAGTCACTGTCATGCCTTGACTCTTTCCTGGCTCTTCTGATGGCCTCTTCTACTTCCTTTTCCACTTTTAAGGGCTTGTGTGATTACATTTGGGCCCACTCAGACAATCCAGGATAATCTCCCCATCTCAAGGTCCATAATCTTAATCACATATGCAAAGTCCCTTTTGTCCTGTAAAGTAACATATTCACAGACAGGTTCCAGGGATTAGGACTTGGTCATCTTTTTTGGGGGAGGAAGGAGGCATTATTTTGCCTGCCAGATCTCCCATTCTACTATCTGGGAAATAATAACAATGAAAATAATGACTGAAATAATAATGCCAGCATAATAAATGACAAAACAAAGGCCTAGAAAATAATGGGCTCAAGATAAGAAATCAGGCAATCTGACTCCAAAGCCTGTGCTCTTAACCACTATGCCACTGCAAAAATTCTTGACCTATCTTAGAATCTATAAAGACAACAGTTCACTGTTTTAGCTCTGATTTCCACTATTCTTGACTAATTTCCTTGCAGAGCTCTGATATGAGAATGAAGTTTGGAGCTGGAGATATGGGGCTTGAAAGTCCTTTCCATTTAAAGAGTAATGCCTATCTTACTGTTTACATGATAATCACAAAGTCATGGAATTAGTGCTCTATCTATGTCACTTATACATGTAGGATGGGACTTAGAATTAAATATAAAATACCAACCATAGAAAATGTTGATTATAGAATAGAGTAGAAAGAAAACAACTAGTATTTACTGAGCACCTATAAAGTGCCAGACATTTCCTAGGCACCTGGGATATACCAGTGAATAAAACAGACCCGCCCCCCCAAGGCCTTACATTCTAGAGATTGCTAGGAGACTGACAATAAAAAATAGGCATGAAAAATAAGTAATTATATAGTTATGTTAGAAAGTGATAAATGCTTTGGGAAAAAATGGAACAAGGCAAGGAAGATCAGGAGTGGGGGGGAAGGGTAGATTTCAATTTTAAATGGGATACAGAGGATTGATCGAGAAGGTGACATTTCAACAAAGGCATGCAGGAGCTGAAAGAGTGGCCATGCAGATGTCGGTCGGGGGGTGGGGGGGAGAGAACATTCCAGGCAGAAGAAATATCCAATGCAAAGTCCCTGAGGTAGGAACATTCCTGGTATGTGTGAGGAAGAGCAAGAAGGTGAGACTGGAGTGGAATGAAGAAGTGGGAACATAGTAGGAGGTCAGAGCAGTGATGCGAGCCAAACTATATGGGGCCTTGGCTTTTAACCTGGGTGAAATTGTGAGCCACTGGAGCAAGCTGATCTTATTTATGCTTTATGTGGATTGGCGTGACTGCTATGTAGAGAATAGACAATAGGGGGAAAGAGAGGAATCAGGGAGGCCAGGAGGTACCAATTGAGGAGGCTGGACTGTAGCTCTATATTCAAGGTATGGATAGACTGATGAATTGGTTATGGATCTTGAGCAAAACAGAAGTTGGAGTTCCCATCAACTGGGATGGGGAAGACTGAGAGTTTCCTAGGCTGGGAAAAATAAAAGTTAATTTTGCATATGTTGAGCTAAGAAAGTGTTTTTAAACATCCAAGTGGAGCTATTGAGTTGGACAATGATTATGAGCCTGGAGCTCAGGAGAGAGGTCTGGGCTGGAGCTAGAAAATTTTTGGAGTTGTAAACACAAGGCTAAAGTTATGAGATAAATAACATCACCAAGGGAGTGAGTATACAATGAGAACTGATGGAACTCTGGAGCACTCCAACTTTGTAGAAGAGAAGAGGTGGAACAAGCAAAGTAGACTAGGCAAAGAGCCTGGGGAAGTAGGAGGAAACCCAAGAGAGAGTAGTGTCCTATGAAATACTCATAGGACAATGGTCAAAATTGAAAATTGACCACTGGATTTAGTAGTGTTGAAATCACTGGTGTCCCTGACAAGAATACTTTGGATGGGGTGGGGGAGGGCTTGAAACTGGCTGGATTGGGTTTAAGACATCATGGGAGGTATTGAATTGGAGTATCTGAGTACTGACAATTATTGGAGGAGTTTTATTATGAAGGAGAACAGAGAAATCGGTATAACTATGGGGTATGGAGGTTATTATTACTATTAACTACTATTATTATCATCACATCATTTAAGTTAGGTGAAATAATGGCATGTTTGTTTGCTGATGGAAATAAATTAGTAAAGAGGGGAACGTTTTGCTTGATGTGGGAGAGAAGGGAGTACTGAAATATTGCCTATGAGTAGGTTAGAGGGATGGGGTCAAATGCTCACAAGAGGAAGGACTGACGTTAGATCAAACACTGTATAGGAGTATTGTCAATTGCTCTTCTATTTCCTGGTCAAAGAAACAGTACTTCTCTCACCACGTTTTCACTGTACCAGCAACTGAAGCATTCAGTGTCTGGAAGGCTGGGTTCTTTGGTGACCTCAGTGTTACTTTTACTACACAGCTGGCTTAAGGCCCTCTGCCATTTGTGGTTTTTGTGCTTTTTTTGCCAGGGAAAGTTAACTCTATTTATTGGGCCAACATAGCTGTTGGATTCTTTTATCAATCCAGGGCTGGATTATGCAAAAGAAAGACTAACAAAGCAGGGATATCACAATGGAGATGGAAGAAGGTAGAGGAGAGAGGAATTCATCTTAATTGAATTTACCCAGAATCTTGCCATCTGTAAAGCTGAAACAAAGTTATTTTAATTACTGTATGCATGTAAATTTTGTGGACTACAGTTTAGCATTGTTTTTTTTTCAGTTACAGAAAGGAGGGCACCATAATCTGACAATGCTTATGGTTTCTAAATATCATAATCCAGCTCTATTTAAACCAGTTTCCTTTGAGTCGAGGAAATAGACTGATCCAAGGCCAGAGACTACAGCCCAGACTATACAAACAGATCTTTCACAAGTGCCTGTCCCAAGAGGGATTGAGAAATAATGTCTGCAATTCAGCTTTAACTCACCAGCTCTAAGTGAACAATATAGGAAATGCACGTCCTATAATAGTGGGCCAGAATATCATCCTTGTACGTGACCAATGACACATAGTTGGTCTAAATAAAGCTCTTATTTTCCTGAATCCAATTGCATCCTAGTCTCATCAGTACAGCCCCAGGTCTGCCACAGATTGCTACACGGGCAAGTGCCACTGGTGGCTTTTCTTGCTATTCACACAGGAAACACACCATTCTATATTTGATTCTCTGAATGATCACCAGCTTTCAAGCATTTGTGTTCTTTTTTCTTAAATTATATTCTCCAGAAAAGGAGTGTGGGGGATGGGCAGTGGACTAGACTTCCCATCATGGTAGATTTTTTTCAGGAGATGGAAGCTAGGTCTGGGAAAGAAGTGGATAAAATCAGGATATTAACAGAAGGAGAGAAAATAGGGGAGTTGGTTGTGGTAAGGGGGATTGGGAATAAATTAGGTTCACACTTGCCATGTGCTATGACAACATAATTCCTGTTCCTGGATAGATGATGGTTCAGAGAAGTTCTCAATCTTCCCAGATACACCACAAAGATAATATTTTGTATGTTTGACCAACTTGCATTATATGTAAGGACACTTCTGGCCTATGCCACTGATAAAATACTCTGTGGATTATGTAGTGTTCTGTGCTCAGTAGCTACAAATCCTCTCCTTTCTCCACTACCTTCTGTTGTGGACACTGCTGCCAGTTTCACCAGTTCCCATTTCACACCTCCCCCATTGTATAGTAGCCATGGGGTGTGGATGGTATGGACCCACCCCAACTTTAGAGATAGGCTCTGACTGACTTAAGCAAACCCATGTCATTCATTCTGTTTGGTTCAGAGGAAGGCATGTGACCTGTGTTTCCCTGAGGGAAAGCCAGAACTTTGGTTTGATGGACAGGGAAAAGAGAAGCTCTTTCTCCCAGATGTTGGGCAGTGTGAATGTGAAACCTAGAACCAGCGCTGCTGTTTTGCTACCATAAGTGAAATCAGCTTAAGGATAAAGTCAGGGCTGGAGAAGGCAGAGCTGAGAGAATTACAGATCAAGGGATTTAGAGCTAGAGCCCGATAAAACTTTGCCTGAAATCTCTCTCTATGTATATGTAAATGTGTATATGTGTATATATATTTATTTATATTTATTTTAGTTACAGGAGCTACTGCATTCCCCATATTGTTTAACCCAGTTGAAGTTGTATGTTGGGAACTTGCCACCTAAAGCACTGATACATATAAACAGTCTTTCAATGCTGTGGCTAAGAACCTGTGCTTTAGAGGAAGCTCATGTAAGTTATTAGTTTGTTAAACGAAGTGAATAATAATAATAATAATAATAATAATGTCAGAAAGTGAGCGATGGCATTTAGAAAGATGTCCTTGGGTTGGGGTGGTCCTAGTGGTTGTGCTATGCAGCATAGGAGACAGAAGACAGAGAAAAAACTAGTTAAGGAAATGTTTATATTTATTAATTTGCTCTAAAATATTTAGAATTATTAAAGCAGATCTCCAATCATACAGCTATAAATTCAGAAACAGTAATGGTAGAGGTGTTGCTAGAAGAGAAAACCCCTGTGGCTATTAAGAGGTAAGTTTGGACAAGAAATGCTAAGTATTGCTGGACTAACCACTGAAGCTAATGTCTAATGTTGCTAATGTGTTACAATGATCTCAGAGGACTGCGGTATTAAAGCAACTGGAGGGTACAATAAGCGTTAGTTCACTTACAGAAAAATATTCCCAATTTTATTGAGATTGAGTTAAGTCTGTAGATCAGTTTGGATAGAATTGACATCTTAATGATATATAATCTTCCAATCCTTCCATTTATTTAGATGATCATTGGTTCTTTTTTAGTAATCTTTTACAGTTTTCTGAATACAGTCCTTTATGTCCTTGGTTAAATTTATTCCTAAATATTTGTTAGTCGTTATTGTAAATGGAATTTCTTTTATGACTTCCTCCTCTGATTGCTCATTAGTGATGTTTAGAAATGCTATTTTGTGTATTAATCTTGCATCCCACCACATTGCTGAAACTGTAAGTTTTAATGGTTTTGTTCTGGATTTTTTGGGATTTTCTAAGTGTAGGTTAACGTAAGTTAATAACAAAAGTTTTACTTCTCCTTTCCTATTTGGGTGGCTTTTATTTCTTTTTCTAGCCTCATTGCTCCAGCTTGAACTTCTAGCACAGTATTGAATAACAGTGGGGAGAGTGGGCATCCTTGTCTTGTTCCCGATCTCAGTGGGAAAGCTTTCAGTCTTTCACTGTTGAGTACAATGTTAGCTGAGTGTTTTTCATACATGCATTTTATCATATTGAGAAAGTTTCCTTCTATTCCCATCTTTCAATGTGTTTTTATCAAGAAAAGAAGTTGTATTTTGTCAAATGCCTTTACTACATCAATTAAAATGATCATGTGATTTTTCTTCTTCAATTTACTAATGTGGTGTATTACACTGATTTTATGTTGAACCACCCTTGCATACTGCATACCTGGTATAAAGCCCCCTTGATCATGATGTATACTTTTTTGATGTGTTTTTGGATTCGGTTAGCAGGTATGTTGTTAAGGATTTTTGCATTCATATTCATGAAAGAAAATGGTCTGTAATTTTCTTTCTTTGTAATATCTTTGGTATTAGGGTGATGTTAGCTTCATAGAATTAGTTTGGTAGTGTTCCTTCCTGTCAATGTTTTGGGAAGGGTTTGAGAAAGATTGGTATTCCATCATCTGTAATGATTAGTAGAATTCACCTAACACAATCCTGATAAAAATTCCAATATCTTTCTTTGTAAAATTGGAAAAGCCAATTATCAAATGTATCTAGAAGAGTAAAGGCCCCCAAATAACCAAACATATCTTTAAAAGAAGAGTGAAGGAGAAGGGTCAAGATGGTGGTTGAGTAAGGAGCTCCAAGAGTCATTGCGTCCTACAGGGAAGTTAGTAATCATCCAGAGCTATCTAAAGCACCTGTTTCAGGAGCTTAGGACACCAGAAGAGCATCCTGCAACATCTTGAAAGAATAGAAGGAGGAGACTGCCCATCTGAAGGGAAGTTGCATGAGTAGATCACGCCACACTGTGGAGGCCAGTTCCCATGCTCCACTGGAGGCACAAGTGGACTTGGGAGCTATTTCGTGGCTGGAGTTGGAAACTCCATTTCTTCTCCAAAACAGGGGAGGAAGACACAGTCTGGCACTGACTTCAGGTACTGATTAGTAAATTCAGGTGGCTGAAGTTTAATCCTAAGAACAGCTAAAGTTTGAACTTGTCCAAGTAGGAAATAGGCCAGTAGCTGCCATTTTAACTCTGACCCTGGCATGAGGGGAAGTGGGGCTGATTGAAAATCACAGTAATGCTAGGGAACAGCTTCTTTCCACCCAGATTGGATTGTAGCCCTAGCCCAGGCTCTAGTTCCACCTCCAGTAGGGAGGAAGATGGCTGGAACTTCACCAGCCTCTCTGTATAAATGCAGGTACTTTTAGTTGGCACAGATTGAATAGTCAGACACCTGGGGCTCCATCCCTGCACCACAATAGGATAGGAGAGGAGCTGTGTTTCCTCAGCCTCTCTGGGCAACTGCAGGCACTTTGGGTCCACACAAACTGGTTTGTTGAGCAACTTCAATTCCACCTCCACCCCTCACCCCATAGGATAGGAAGGGGCTGGTGTTTCTTCAGCCTCTTTGGGCAACTGCAAGTGCTTTTGGCCCACACAGACTGAACAGTCAGATACCTGCAGCTCCATCTCCACCCCTAAGTAGGATAGGAGGGGAGCTGTGTTTCCTCAGCCTTTCTGGGCAATGGCAGGCACCTTCTGCCTGCACGGACTGGACCAGTGGGTACCCGTGGATCCACCCCCAACTCCCAATAGGATAGGAAGGGGTTGGTGTTTCCTCAGCTTCTCTGGACAACAGTAGGTACTTTTGGCCTACATGGACTGAACTGTTGAGTGCCTGTGGTTCCATCCCTATCCCCTAAAGGGCAAATGGGTAAGTACATCCTCAGGCTATCAAGGCAATTGCAGTAATATTTGGCTCACATGGATTATATTGTTGGTACTCCGGAGGGTCTATCCCCTCCCCTGGCAGGGGAGGAGGGGGGCTGGTGCTATGTCAGTCTACCTGGGCAACTCTGGTCATGTTAGACCTGCACAGCATAGATATTTGCCCACACGTGCAGTTCCATTCCCACCCCAGGGAGGAGAAGAAGAGGCATGAAGATTCATCAGTCTCTCTAAGCAACTACAGTTGGTCTTGGCCTGCATGACTTGGATTATTACACATGGCTGCAACTCTGACCCTACCACTGGCAGAGTAGAAAGGTGGGAAAAGCTTCTTTGGTTCCTGGGGCAATGCAGGCAGCTTTTGCCTCCACAGCTTATAGTACCAACTACATCCTCAGTTCCTACTACACAACCAGTAAGGGAAAAAGGTCAAGAAAGCCCTAAACAAAAGAGAGAAACTGCTCCTAGAATAAATACCTCTAGTAAGCCAGATACAAAGACACCAACAAAAAATTACAATGCATACCAAGAAACAGGAAAATGTGGCCCAGTCAAAGGAACAAGATAAGCCTCCAGATTACATAAAGGAGTTGAGACTATTAATCATAGATGTTTCAACAAATATCTTTAAATTCAATGAGATGGCTAAAGAGATTAAGGCTATTAAGAAGACACTGGGTGAGCACAAAGGACAATATAAAACCATACATAGAAAATTAGCAGATCTTTTAGGGATGAAAGGCACAATAAATGAAATTAAAAATACACTGGAGGCATATGATAGGAGATTTGAGGAGGCAGAAGAAAGGATCAGTGAGCTTGAAGACATGGTCTCCAAAAGTGAACATACAGAAGAAGGATGAAGAAGAGAATGGAAAAAATTGAACAGATCTCAGGGAACTAAAGGACAGTAAGAAACATACAAACATATGTGTTATGGGTGTCCCAGAAGGAGAAGAGAAGGGAAAAGGGGCAGAAGGAATATATGAAGAAATAATGGTAGAAAACTTCCCAACCCTATTGAACAACATAGATATCTGTGTCCAAGAAGCCTAATGTAATTTCATCTGAATAAATCGGAATAGACCAACACCGAGACACACACTAATCAGAATGTCAAATGCCAAAGACAAAGAGAGAGTTCTAAGGGCTGCAAGAGAAAAGTGATGCATTACTTAGAAGGGATACCTAATAAGATTAAGTGCTGATTTCTCATCAGAAACCATGGAGGCAAGAAGGCAGTGGGATGATATATTAAAGATACTGCAAGAGAAAAACTGCCAGCCAAGAATCTTATGTCAGGCAAGATTGTCTTTCAAAATTGAAGGCAAGTTTAGAATATTCACAGATAAACAGAAACTAAGAGAGTAACCAAGAGATCAGCTTTGCAGGAAATACTAAAGGGTGTGCTACAGCCTGAAAAGAAAAGACAGGAGAAAGGCTTGGAAGAAAGTCTAAAAATAAAGATTATATCAGTAAAAGTAATTAAAGGTGGAAAAATGTGGTGAAAATAAAATATGACAGATAAAACCCAAAGGTCAAATTGGGTGAAATAAGAACTGCCTTTACAGTAATAACATTAAACGTTAATGGATTAAACTCCCCAATCAAAAGACACAGGCTGGCAGAATGGATAAGAAAATATGGGCCATCTATATATCTATATACTGCTTACAAGAGACTCACTTTAGACACAAGGATACCAATATACTAAAAGTGAAATACTGGAAAAAGATATTCCACGCATGCAGTAACCAAAAAAAAAAAAAAAAAGCTAGAGTAGCTATACTTATATAGGATGAAATAGACTTTAAAAGCAAAACTGTTATTACAGACAAGGAAGGGCATTATATATTGATAAAAGGGGCAATTCATCAGGAAGAAATCATCAGGAATATTTATCCACCTAACCAGGATGCCCCAAGATATATGAGGCAAACACTGGCAAAACTGAAGGGAGAAATAGATAGCTCTACAATAATAGTTGGAGACTTCAATATACCACTCTCAGTATTGGATAGCACATCTAGGCAGAGGATCAATAAAGAAACAGAAAGCTTGAATAATATAGATGGACTAAACCCAATAGACTTACAGAACATTACACCCCAAAACAGCAGGATATACATTCTTCTCAAATGTTCATGGATTTTTCTCCAGGAAAGCCTGTATGTTGGGTCACAAAGCAGATCTCAATAAGTTCAACAAGATCGAAATTATACAAAACAATTTCTCTGATCATGATGGAATAAAATTAGAAATTAACAAGAGGTAGAAAAAGGAAAAATTCACAAATATATGGAGATTAAACAACACACTCTTAAATAATCAGTGGGTCAAAGAAGAAATTGTGAGAGAAATCAATAAATATCTGGAGACAAATGAAAATGAGAACAAAACATATCAGAACCTATGGGATACATCGAGGGCAGTATTGAGAGGGAAATTTATAGCCCTCAATGCTAATATTAAAAGAGAAGAAAGAGCTAAAATTAATGACCTAACTACACAGCTGGAGGAACTGGAAAAAGAACAGCAAACTAGTCCTAAAGCACAAAGAAGGAATGAAATAGCAAAGATCAGAGAAGAAATAAATGAAATTGAGAACAATGAGAGAATTAACAAAATGAAAAGATGGCTCTTCAAGATTAACAAAATCAACAAACCCTTAGCCAGACTGACAAAGGAAAAAACAGAGAAGATGCAAATAAATAAAATAAAAAATGAAAATGGGGGCATTACTACTAACATCACAGAAATAAAAGCTATCATAATAGGATACAATGAACAACTGTATGCCAACAAACTGGACAATATAGATGAAATGGACAAATTCCTAGGAATGTATAAACAACCTACACTTACAGTAGAAGAAATCAAAGACCTCAACAAAACAATCACAAGTAAAGAGATTGAAACAGTCATCAAACAACTCTCTAAAATGAAAACCTCAGGACCAGATGCTTTCACAGGTGAGTTCTATCAAGCTTTCAAAGAAGAGTTAATACCAATATTACTCAAGTTTTTCCAAAAATTGAACAAGAAACAGCACTACCAAACTCATTTTATGAAACCAATGTCACCCTAATACCAAAGCCAGACAAAGATATTATGAAAAAAGAAAATTACAGATCCATTTCCCAATGAATATGGATGCAAAAATTCTCAACAAAATACTTCCTAATTGAATCCAACAACACATTAAAAGAATTATTCATCACAATCAAGTGGATTTTATACCAGAATGCAAGGGTGGTTCAACACAAGAAAATAAATCAGCATAATACAAGACATTAATAAATCAAAGAAGAAAAACCACATGATCCTGTTGATGGATACAGAAAAAGCATTTGATAAAATACAACATCCTTTCTTGATTAAAAATACTACTAAAGATAGGAATTGAAGAAAACTTTCTTGACATGATAAAGACCATATATGAGAAACCTACAGCTAACATTGTACTCAATGGTGAAAGGCTGAAAGCTTTCCCATTGAGATCAAGGACAAGACAAGGATGCCCACTGTCACTGCTGTTGTTCAATATAGTACTAGAACTTCTAGCTGGAGCAATCAGGCAAGAAAAAGAAATAAAAGACATCCAAAAAGGAAAGGAAGAAGTAAAACTTGTGCCATTTGCAGATGATATGATCCTATACCTAGAACATCCCAATAAATCTACAACAAGGCTGCTAGAGTAATAAAAGATTTCAGTAGGGTGTCAGGATACATGATCAATGTGCAAAAATCAGTGGTGTTTCTGTACACTAGTAATGCGCAATCTGAAGAGGAAGCCAGGAAAAAAATTCCATTTACAACAGTGACTAAAAGAATAAAATATTTTGGAATAAACTTTACCAAGCATGTAAAGCCCTTGTATTCAGAAAACTACAATGCATTGTTAAAAGAAATTTTAAAAGTCCTAAATAATTGGAAGAATATTCCACGCTCATGGATTGGAAGACTAAATATCATTAAGATGTCAATTCTTGCCAAACTGATATAAACATTCAATGCAAACCTGATAAAAATTCCACCAGTATTTTTAAACAAATGGAAAACACAATTATCAAATTTATTTGGAAGGGTAAGGGGCCCCAAATTACCAGAAATATCTTAAAAAGCAAAAGCGAAGTTGGAGGACCCACTTTCAGACTTTAAATCATATTACCAAGCTACACTGGTAAAAACAGCATGGTACTAGCATAAAGATAGACACAAAAATTAATGGAACTGAACTGATGGTTCAGAAACAGACCTTCACATCTATGGTCAAGTGATATTTTACAAGCCTGTCAAACCTACCCATTTAACCAATGGTGCTGGGACAACTGGATATCCATAGTCAATAGAAAGAAAGGGGAATCCTATCTCATACCCTATACAAAATTTAACTCAAAATGGATCAAAGACCTAAATATAAAAGCTAGAACCATAAAGCTCCTAGAAAAAAATGTAGGAAAATATCTTGAAGATGTAGTGGTAGGTGATGCATTCTTAAACCTTATACCAAAAGCAGGAACAATGAAAGAAACATGGATAAGTGGGACCATCTCACTTTTGTGATTCAAAGGACTTTGTTAAGAATGTGAAAAGGCGTCCTATTCAATGGGAGAAAATATTTGGAAACCACATATCTGATAAGGGTTTGATTTCCATTCTATATAAAGAGATCATACAACTCAAAAATAAAAGAGCAAGCCACAATTAAAATATTGGCAAAAGCCTTAAATAGTCATTTCTCCAAAGACAAAATATAAATGACCAAAAAGCACGTGAAAAAATGTTCAATATCACTAGCTATTAGGGAAATGCATATCAAAATAACAATGAGATATCATTTCATACTGCATAGAATTGCTATGAGTGAAAAAAAGAAAATAATTAATGTTGGGGAGGATGTAGAGAAATAGGAACATTCCTTCTCTGTTGGTGGGATTGTAAAATGGTGCAACCTCTGTGGGAGATGATCTGGCAGTTCCTCAGGAAACTAAATATAGAACTGCCATATGATCCAGCAATGCCACTACTAGGAATATATTCAGAAGAACTGAAAACAAGGATGCAAACAGATATTTGCACACTGATGTTCATAGAAGCACTATTCACAATTGCCAAAAGATGGAAACAATCTAGTGTCCATTAATTGGTGAATGGATAAACAAGATGTGGTACATTCATATGATGTAATATTATTGAGCTGTAAGAAGAAATCAATTGGGGAAGCACATGACAACATGGAGGAAACTTGAAGATATTATGTTGAGTGAAATAAGGCAGATGCAAATGGACAAATATTGTTTGGTCTCACTGATATGAACTAAATAAAATGAGTAGACTTATAGAGTTGGACTATGAAGGGTAGGTTGGTAGGAGATGGAATGTGAGATAAGAAGGGGGAGAAGATGCTGGATATGTGTAGAATGTTTAATAAGGTCAAATGTAAATGTGTAGTAATGGTTGGACTTGATGGTAACACATTATAATTAATGTAGCAAACTTGATTTATGGATGTGATTGTGACTGAAAGGTGTAGTCTAGGGAGATTAATACTATTTGGAGGACAGCTGGAGTGTACTATTGGAAATGTATAATAGTGGTTTGGGAAATAGTCGAGGATTGTGGTTAATAATATAAATACAGGAATGTTCTACTACAGAGTATTAAGAATGTAATAATACATGGGAAAAATATAACTAATGTAATTTATGGACTACAGTTAACAACAACCTTGTAACGTTTTTGTAGCAAAAGCAAAGTTGATACTATATTAATTCTAAAGGTAAAAAAAGATAATATGGGGTTTGGTTTTGTGAGATGAATATGATCAAGCATTTTTTTCTCTTCTTCATTTTCTTTCATTATTAAGGAGACCTTGACTATGTCATTTAACTAATCTGTCTTCACCTGTTATCTTTCAGAACATTAGAAGAACAACAGAGATATCAGTTGGAATTAGTTGAGATAAAAGTGCCTGCAAAAGAACTTTTTAGGAGTAAGATTTCCGTAACTTGTTGAGCTGCCTTTTTCGGTTCTTTTATTTTTGTAAATTTGAAATAAAGAAAAAAATTTTCCAGGCCCACAGGCAGCTAGTTGTGCATGAATGTGGCATATTTAAACCACCAGAATATAGATATATAAAAAATAAATAAAAAATTAATTAATAAAAAACCAAAACCACCAGGTTAGAGAAACCAGTACCTGTGGTTCCATCATTTTAATTGATTTTAAGACATACCACCTTTGCCATGTCTTCATGTCTCTCTTTTAAGAACATTTCTCCCTCCTTCCCTCCCTCTCTTCATTTGTTTCACTTCCCTTGTGTGTAGATGCTGGCATTTATGGACATATCCTCTTCATATATATGAGATCATCAAATGCTGGAGGCCTTTGACATGGTGTATGCAACTTCAGCCTATGTGACTGTAGGTAATTTCTTGAACTTGACAGCATTCAGGAAACTTTTAATATTTCCTGGAAATTGCCTGAGTCAACTCAAGAATCAATGATAAGACATATTCTGTAATTCCTATATACAACATCCAGAAAAAAGACAAAGCCATTTTCCAGCTGTTTAATTATTGATCACAGGATTCCCTTCAAGGGGTTCATTTGCATAGGAAAGAAAGTTAAGGTAAGACAGAGTGGGCAGAAAACTTACAGGATGCCTGGAAAAGTAAGTAGGAAATAAGACAGTGTGCTGGTAAGAAGGCCCCTGAGCTATAAGAGGACAGAATCCTGGGGAAGAGTTAAGGCTGGAATCAGACCAGATACTCCCTTGATTTCTGTTTTTCCCATCACAACTTTGTTACTATCTAAGACAGCTGCAGGAAAAGAAAAGGGTGAAGGGTGTTTGGAAACCTCACAAGAGAAAACCCAATTGGCATTTCTGTCTCAAATGTCCTGTATTTCTTGTTGCAGTTCTTAGACTGGAGATGGATGGCATTACCAGTGACAAAGATGTGGTTATATAACATCTTAGAAATACATTTTCTTTCTGGTTATAAATGATTAGATTTCTAGGATATGGCAGAACCTAAGCCTCTTCACCAGGGAATATAACATTGAGCTCTGCTCAATGGATTTGGGACCATGTAGCAGTTTGGTATTATTTATGAATTCCAAAAATAGATATTGGATTATGTTTGTAAACTGGTCTGTTCCTCTGGGTGTATTAGATTGTATTAAATTCAAAGGTTTCACTTTTACTTGATTAAATAATGATTAAGGCTTTGATTGGGCTACCTCTGTAGGACATTGAGTTCCTGCCCCTCTTAGTGGGTGGAAACTCACAGAGAAAATAAGGTAGAGGAGTTAGTTGGAGTTTTGATGCGGGAGTTTTAATGCTGGAGCCCTGGAAAGTAAATACACAGGGAAGCAGATATGTGAGGAAAGAGAGAAGGCTCCATTAGACAAGGCAGAGGCCCCAGGAAGAGAGATGAGACATATTTCTGATAGTTTACAGATAGCCTTGTGGAGAGAGCAGAGCAGCTGAGCCCGGAGAGAAACGAGTCTGGGAGAAAGACGAATCTTAAGCCAGCCTATAGCTGATATTGGAAGAATCTGGGACCATGGAGCCTTAAGAGGAAGAGGAAGCCTGAACCCTTGCAGATGCCAGCAGCCATCTTGCTCCAACATGTGGCAACAGACTTTGGTGAGGGAAGTTACTTACACTTTATGGCCTGGTAAATGTAAGCTTCTCCCCCAAATAAACACGCTTTATAAAAGCCAACATATTTCTGGTATTTGCATCAGCACCCCTTTGGCTGACTAATACAGACCCTCATCACTTTATCAGGGAACCAACCTACTTTCCTTCCTCCTTCTCTCCCTGCCTCTATCGTTTCTTCCATTAACTCAAGATATGAAACACTCAAACTGTGTCAGACACTGAAAGGTTGTGAGAATACAAATGTGACTAATGCATAGTTTCTGCCCTAAAAGAGGTTGTTCCCTAGTTGGGGAATCAGAAATATGAATAGACAAATTATAATATGGAAAGGTGAGTGTTATGAAAAACACAAAACTGTGAGACCCTAAACTGTAGCTGGAGTTCCTTGGCAGGGGACTGTCTTACTTGTCCAGCTAAGGTGGGGTTGGGAGCAGCTCACCAAATGCTTCCAAAGAACCAGGTGCTAGTGCCTTGATAAACTACCAGGAAGTTCTAAAACCAGAATAATGTTTTAGATGACAATTAAATATTTTCATACAGTAGTTTGAAGAGTTAGTATAAAATTTCCACATTTTCTTTCATATATTGTTGGTTGGA